>JALPQI010003126.1:0-82946 GCA_025490895.1 Thaumatotibia leucotreta | reverse complement strand
TAATGCAAGTTTCAAGATTTGTTTAATTTTTTTTATTTTTAGGTTTTTATAGGTTTGCTCCTACTGACGATTGGTGGATCAATAGTTATTTGTTACAAGAGTGCAAAGTTGTATTTTACCCGCGAGTATGAAATTGAAACACGAGCAAGCGAAAGGATTCTATAGTTGAACCACGAGCGAAGCGAGCTATAATCTATAGTACTAGAGGTGATATCGTTGGCTGACAAGCAAAACTCACTATAAAAACTGTCACTACTCTTAGCCACTTATGTCAGCATTGAATCAGAACGGAGATAGGAGCTTTATTTCAAGTAGGTATTTGTTACTTAGTGAGTTTTGCTTCTCAACCGACGATATGTGAAGTAAGAAAAGCTAGTGATTAGTAGTTACGCATAATTGCGCAAGGCTCGAAGGCTTTACGCTACGAGTCGAGCTTCCGCAACGTTGGCAATGACACCGCGGGTGTTACACACTGCCCGGCACGATAGGTGATGACCAGAGATCGGACAAATGTGCGTCATTGTTCGCAATGGACATGACTTCAAATTTGATTGAATAATTAATCATTATAAAATTTTCAGAAAATTACCTATTTGAAACCGGTAACTATGAAAACCTTTGTAAATAGGCATATTAAAGCTTCGAAATCAAATTTCAAAAAAATATTCGTTTAATTATTAATTCAATCAACTTCGGTGTCATGTCCATATTATTGCGAACAATGACGCACATTTATCCGATCTCTGGTGATGACTTAAGTTCTAAACCCACTAGACCTTACCATACCATGACCGTAGCATGAACGTATCAGACCAAAAAATATTCTTTGTATTGAAAAGTATGAGACTATGCCCACTAGGACGTTCCGGCGCCGGCCAACACCGTCACATACTTTTCAATACAAAGAATATTTTTTTGTCTGATACGTTCATGCTACGGTCATGGTATAAGCACGGTTTAGTTGGTTTAGATTAGACCTTTACTTGTAGCCATCAAATGCACAGACAGACTAAGACTATGCCCACTAGGACATTCCGGCGCCGGCCAACACGGCCTCATACTTTTCAATACAAAGAATATTTTTTTGTCTGATACGTTCATGCTACGGTCATGGTATGGTACGGTCTAGTGGGTTTAGACCTTTACTTGTAGCCATTAAATAGTTACTTAAACCTGTATTAGAGATGGGCTGATTATTCGGGAATCGTTCCGCATGATTTTCATATAAGTATTAAAAAAATAAAAGGAACAGACGAATAGACGGGCAGTGCGAATTTATAAGATTTCCTAGTATACCCTCGTAAGGCCCATTCTATTTTTAGGACAGTGAAATAATAACCCAGTGTCCTAAAAAAGGACAATTTATTTTTAATTTTGGGACCTACAAAATAAAATTCATATTTCTTTGAAAAATATGACGTCATGGGCCGTTATGAGTAAATTTTGTTGTCCTAAAAGTAGGATGTTGGGTGCTTAATGATATACTACCAAACCCTAAAAAGCGGAATAGATCCTATTTCTAAACCAGGGAGAGTACTATGATCTACTAATGCGGTTTAGTTTAGGACCTAATCTTCATTGCGATGTATCATTTTCTTAGAATAACTGTCAAAAACTGACATAAAGTGAATCAGATTAATCCTTGAATTGAAACGCCACTGTCATAAATTTGCTTATCAATATCGATTAATGACTTTAATTATTTTTAAATTGTAGTCCAAATGTCTTGTGATTGTGATAGATCTGTCACTCAGCACTTCAGGGGTTAAGAGGTCAAGATACCCGCCAAAGGAAGCCTTCGTTCAGCAGTGGACTAATATAGGCTGATGACGTGAAGTGTGATTCATAAGAACATGGGAAATATAGGCAAGTCGTTGAGCTTGATATAATCCTCATCGGACACATTTCTCAAGAAGAATATCGTCGGCTGACAAGCAAAACTCACTAAGTAATAAATACCTACTTGAAATAAAGCTCCTATCTCAGTTCAGCTATGCTATTCTCTTATTCACACATTCGACTTTGCGTTCGTCAACGAGCTCGACGTCGAGACAGCCTTGTCTAAAATCCTAGCTGTTTTATTTGACATTAGGAATCGAGGCTGTGAGCGAGGTTGTGGGCGAGTTCGTCGCTGTTTTTCGTTAGAGAATACGAAGTTCGTACATTAAACGTCAAACTCTCGACGCAGTGTAGTTCCAGCTCACGCCGCATTCGTCGCCGAGCACTAGTGTCGTTTAAAGTACATTAGTGAATACCATTTTTAGGCTCGACGCTGCCGCAGCGCTGACACAGCGTTGACAGCAGGGCGGTTTCCTTAGTGAATAACACTGCTGATTTAATACTGACATAAGAGGTTGCTAAGAGTAGTGACAGTTTTTATAGTGAGTTTTGTTTGCCAGCCGACGATATGTACAGTTCTGGTATAGTACAATCTAGAAAATATCGAGGGTTGGGTGGCCAAACCCGATAAGTCGAGCAAACCGGTTTTTAAGATATAAACTTTGTGACATAGAACTTCAATGAAAAAATTTCCTGACTGATGGGCTTTGACCACCCAACCCTTGATATTAAAAAAAATCTGGAATAGATCCTATTTCTAAACCAGGACCTGAGTGCTTAGCCAAGTTGCCAATCGCTAACGCTCAGGAGCGTATCGTAGCTTTCCCTCTCTGTCACTCTCTTATTAGTGCGCAAAGATAATTAGTTGCCACAGAATTAGATTTGGATAGAAGAAACAAGTTCATTCATTTGTATGGCGATGGCGGCCGAGCGTGTCAGATTTTGTACTGAAGTTGTTACTTGCCTATGATTTTAAATGGGTGCGCCAAAGTATTTATAAAATTGCAACTTAGATTATTGGAACTCCGAAAATTTTTCTTATACAATTTAACTTCATAATGATCGGTATTTAGAATAATCTTTGTTCATAATCATCATCACATAGAATTATTTATGTTCATAATATTGTTTTTCATACATATTTTTAGTACTAACTTTTATGTTTATATATTTTTTCACTATACTTATTTTATGCTATATATTCTAATGTTATAGGTATTTATTTTTAGCTGTACTGGTTTTATGTATGAATTATTTTTGTTTAATTAAATATAAATCGTACTATTACTGTAAACTAGCTACCTGCACAAATCAGGTTGTGGCAGAGTAGGTACCTACTGTACTAAACGGGTTCCCTCTAAACTTTTTTTTGTCCGAAACGCTTAGGACATAACAGACTTGGTATAATCTATTTTGGCATCAACTTAATGAGACAGAAACATCGCTTGGCTTAAATAACAATATTTCGAATATTATTTTGTCCGAAACTATCTTGGCATATCATTAATTACGCCGAGTGTTATAAGACAGAAATTAGATTTGCATTTTTTTTGGGCATGTAGCCACATGTTCGAAACTTGCCTTTTTCGTCAGCAGGCAGAATTTGCTGTGAGGGTCAAAATTTCTGCAGTGAGCGAGCGAAGCGAGCGAACAAAACCTTCCGGGGCAGATCCGACTCGGATAGGTTAGGTCTTCGAGGTTATTTTTTTTTTTAGCAACCTAGAAAGTACTCAGCTCAGTAACACAGTAAGTAACGTATAGAATATTACTACTACCTCGATTATATTGAGAGGTTGTAATTATTCCTTCTCTGTTATGCTATAACAAACTATGCCGATACTTTTTATGCACATCCAGATTATGCCTCATCATAAATAGGAGCATCGAAATTATGCTCGAATAATATTCGAACAACTCGAAATCTGCCACAAAGAAATATGCTAAAGTTGAGTATGTCACAACAGTTTCTGCACAAAGCCCATTATGACTACATAGTTTATGTTATTCATAAAAGAATTATACCACAACAGAGTGAACCTAATGGGAAAATGTTTATAAATAAACAATTTATTTCAAATAACTTTATGAGTATAGATTAATCTACTTGATGACTTTAGGAGGATAAAATTTCGAAATAAAAATCGTTATGAACATTGTAGGTAGAAGTATAATTTTTAGTAAGAAAAAAAGTATGAGAAAAAATTTTCGGAGTAATGATGATTATGAGTAAAAAACGGTATTAGTAAAAATATTCGAAGAAAAAATTGTATAAGTGCCAATATGGACCCATTTTAAATATGTCTCAGGCCCTTGAGTATTCATATTTTTTTGTTTTGTTGGAATTAATATTACTTAAGAAGGCATTATTAATGTTTTTGTTCCCGTCAACTTACAAAATTTGACGCCCGAAAGCTGCAAGCTGCGATTAAAGACGGACAACTTAGTGGATTTTACTGAGTTCATTTGACACGCTAAGTAGATACGTTTGCTTGATCTACGGTATGTATGACGGGTCCATATTGGCACTTATACAATTTTTTCTTCGAATATTTTTACTAATACCGTTTTTTACTCATAATCATCATTACTCCGAAAATTTTATCTCATACTTTTTTTCTTACTAAAAATTATACTTCTACCTACAATGTTCATAACGATTTTTATTTCGAAATTTTATCCTCCTAAAGTCGTCAAGTAGATTAATCTATACTCATAAAGTTATTTGAAATAAATTGTTTATTTATAAACATTTTCCCATTAGGTTCACTCTGTTGTGGTATAATTCTTTTATGAATAACAGAAACTGTTGTAGCATACTCAACTTTAGCATATTTCTTTGTGGCAGATTTCGAGATTAATATTATTCGAGCATAATTTCGATGCTCCTATTTATGATGAGGCATAATCTGGATGTGCATAAAAAGTATCGGCATAGTTTGTTTTAGCATAACAGAGAAGGAATAATTACAACCTCTCAATATAATCGAGGTAGTAGTAATATTCTGTACGTTACTTACTGTGTTACTGAGCTGAGTACTTTCTAGGTTGCTAAAAAAAAAATAACCTCGAAGACTAAGGCGGGAGCAAAGCTCCCGCCTTAGTCTTCTAACCTAACCTATCCGAGTCGGATCTGCCCCGGAAGGTTTTGTTCGCTCGCTTCGCTCGCTCACTGCAGAAATTTTCGTCCTCACAGCAAATTCTGCCTGACGAAAAAGGCAAGTTTCGAACATGTGACTACATGCCCAAAAAAAAATACAAATCTAATTTCTGTCTTATAACACTCCGCGTAAATAATGATATGCCAAGATAGTTTCGGACAAAATAATATTCAAAATATTGTTATTTAAGTCAAGTGATGTTTCTGTCTCATTAAGTTGATGCCAAAATAGACTATACCAAGTCTGTTATGTCCTAAGCGTTTCGGACAAAAAAAGTTTAGAGGGAACCCGTTTAGTACTGTACCTACTCTGCCACAACCTGATTTGTGTAGGTAGCTAGTTTACAGTAATAGTAAGATTTATATTTAATTAAACAAAAATAATTCATACATAAAACCAGTACAGATAAAAATTAGAATATAACATTAGAATATATAGCATAAAATAAGTATAGTGAAAAATTATATAAACATAAAAGTTAGTACTAAAAATATGTATGAAAAACAATATTATGAACATAAATAATTCTATTTGATGATAATTATGAACAAAAATTATTCTAAATACCGATCATTATGAAGTTAAATTGTATAAGAAAAATTTTCGGAGTTCCAATAATCTAAGTTGCAATTTTATAAATACTTTGGCGCACCCATGTATGACATCTGTGTTGCCTATCGTTCAAGATTGACGATTAAGCGTTAGCGATTGGCAACTTGGCTAAGCACCCTGTCCTTTCCCTGGACTGTTCACATGATTATGAAGCAGGCCTCGGCCCTGGGCGGCCGGTCGGGTCGGCGAAAGCAGCGGCTACGCCCGCCGACCTTCGCCCGACTTTTTGTTAGGACTACTGCCGCCATGGGTTAGGCCGACGGAAGACTGACCCGCTTGGGTACTGCTATGCTATTCTCTTATTCACACATTCGACGCTGCGTTCATCAACGAGCTCGACGACGAGACAGCCTTCACTTCGACGTCGAGCGCAGCGCTGCGAAGAACGGTATTCACTAACGTAGAACAACTCGTCGTCGAACTGTAGGCTGTAACTCTCGACGCAGTGTAGTTCCAGCTCACGCCGCATTCGTCGCCGAGCGCTAGTGTCGTTTAAAGTGCATTAGTGAATACCATTTTTACGCTCGACGCTGCCACAGCGCTGATAGCAAGGCAGTTTCCTTAGTGAATAACACTGCTGTGGCCCTAGCGAACAGTATAACTCGCCGGGTGTGGAAAACGGTGTCTATACCTATACACTTGTAAACTTACAGCCTTTTTCACAAATCTTGGGGAGTTGTGGAGGGCCGCAGGTTTGCAGTTTTGAGAATTAATGAAACCCCGGTTTAAATAAGAGTGAAAATTGTGACAAGATAGTAGGTATATAAATAGGTATTATTCTAGTTAAGTTTAACAATATTATGCTGCTTTTCACGATACGTATCAAAAACTTCAAATGCTATTGAAAGTTAACCAAAGTTATTTTTTTTCTATCGTACCCTATTTTTTATATACATAATTACCTATATTGCCGGTTTAAAGGCAAAACCAACTATTTCGGTAAAACATCTTTTAGCAAATACTTTTCATTGGCATAAAATACGACTTGTCAAAACCAACTTCAAGGAAATAGTTGGTTCTGCCTTTAACCCGACGATATATTTTATCTTATAACTTTATTGACGTGATTTATATGTTTTTCATAGCTACCATGTTGTAAATTTATAGTACTAACGGCCAATGAGCTACGCTGCGGACAGTGCGGACAGACAGACTATACCTAGTTTACTACTTACTTCTTACTTCTTACTTCCAGCGGCGCTACAACCCAGTGTGGGTCTTGGCCTCTTCCACAATATCCCTCCATTTAGCTCGGTCCCTCGACACTCTCTTCCAGTTGGTGTATCTTCCTAACTTCCGTAGATCTTCCTCAACACAGTCTATCCAGCGTTTTTTAGGCCTGCCTCTCGGTCTTTTTTGTTGTGGCGTCCACCTGGTGATTATTCTTGGTGCTCTAAATTCAGGCATTCTTTCCAGGTGACCCACCCATCGAAGGCGTTGTGACCTAGTTTACTACGAAACCCTAAAAAGATGATTGACTATTACTTACGTAGCTACAATCAAAATATTGAACAAGTACTTGTTTAATATTTTCCGGCCATTCCGCATGGCCGCTGGTCACCCGCAGACCACGAACCTTGTCAAAGTGTTCGAAACGTCGGAATGAAATTAAAATTAGTTAATATACGCGAGTTTATCCGTTTTCATAGTTTTTAGTACTTGTTTTTTTTCTAAGGATAAAAGAAAATGTCCGCTATTTCACAACAAAGCGTGGTGTCATTACCGTGAGAGCGTCGCGTAGCCGCAGCTATTCCCGCCACTTGCCAAGCGTACAGTGAGAACCATCGCATACCATTCGTGAACTCTATGCTTATTATAATAAAGCTCACGTGTGGGCAATTAACTGTGCTTGGGTTTGTATTGTACCATTTTTAACATATTCATAGCGGCTTTAGATTTCAAGTATGGCTACAGTGGTTGGGCTACAATTGTATATGGACGAGTAAATGCGAAATGTATGACTTTCACGATAAACCATAAATCCCGTTTATCACAGTCCACAGTAGACTATACGAGTATGATCGTCTCGCTTTTATTAATTTAATTATCGTTTAATGTGTCTTACTTTACGTATTAATCAGTTGGCTTATGGTGTGACGTATTAACTTAGTATCTAGAGAAATTGGATGTTATTTCTGTTAAGGTGCATTCAGACCAAACGAGCATTCGCTATTCTATCCCCCCACTCCACGAAATTCATTCGTTACACAAAACGTGATTCGTCGATTTCGTAGCGTGGGGGATTGCTCGTTTGGTCTGAATGCACCTTTATATAACATTTTGTAACGCCAATATGGGAACACTATAAGTTTTAAACCGACATTCAACTTTGTGTGGTTTTGGGAAGTTGGGTTTGTGTTTTTTTTTTTGTTTTGAGAAGCGGTATACTTCAGTAAGAGTATACATATAGTAGTCAAAAACTGTATTTACCAAAGATATTAGATATTTAAAGAAGCTTCTTGGTAAAAAGCCCTTTAAATATTTTTTATAAGAGTATAATATAGCCTTATCAAATGCATCTGTTAGACATTGACCTTATAAACGTTTTTGCGACTTGTATACATCTTTTAAGAGTAGGTAGGTACCTTATAAGTTTAAATAAGTTCTTATAGTAGAAAACGTCTACACGCTTTGCCTTTCTAAGGGGTTCATCTTAACCTTTTGCTCTTTTTTTATACTTATGACAGTGTCTACAAGATTTTTGCTAGTGGGGATATTACGATAAACAACTCAAAAACGGAGAACCATCATAATCATCATGTAATAGAATAATTATTGACATGTAACTTACACTATTTTTTTTTATCAATTTGAATGTACACTCAGCTACAGAGAAAAGTAGACCCCTTGCATACAAATTTGTATGCGAGGGGTCTACTTTTCTCTGCAGCTGGCTGTACCTTCACAAACATGTTGACATACAATATTTAGAATATTATAGTTAAATAAATGAAAATGACTATGACTAAGACCCCAAAACATGATCCCAACAATGATAAACGATAAATTTGTGACCATTATAAACCTACAGACTCTAACGGATCCACAAAACCTCTCTAAGCAGTTGAAACAACTCGATTGCACAGTACCGTTGTGCTCGATAAAGACGTACCTACTTCTGTGCCGCTGTCGCGCGTATGACCTTTTTCTTTCCTACGAGACTACGTGTGCAAAATATTATGGTCTGTGGTAAATAAATAAATATGAATATCTTGAGACAGTTGGGCGTGGCCCATTGCATGTAGAACCGATGGCCGTTGGGGCAGAAAGGTTCTCGAGTGGCGGCCACGTACCGTAAGGCCCAGCGTGGGTAGACCCCCACAAGGTGGACTGATGACTTGGTGAAGGGCGCAGGTGCTGAATGCGGGTGGCGCAGGACCGGTCATTGTGGCAATCTTTGGGGGAGGCCTTTATACTATGGGACTATACCCCTTGAAATCTAAGAACGACCTTTTGTCAGTTAAAGGTCTCTGCCCACTAGACCGTAGCATACCATGACCGTAGCATGAACGTATCAGACACGGAATGTGAGACGACACGGGCTACTATGCCCACTATAACGTGTGTACATCGTTTCATATCCGTGCTAAGCCCGTTTAGTGACCGTTGCATCCGCGTCGCAACCACGTATCATCCGCGTTGCAACTACGTATTATCCCCGTAGTATGAGCGATTCATATCCGTCGTTATCGTTCGATTGTCTCAGTTTTATCAGTTTCAAATTGTTTTCACGCCCTTTAGACTATACTATCGCTCTGCTAGTATTTTCCTAGGAGTTTATTTCTACACCTATTTTTCTGAGCAGACATCGTAAACTGCGATCGAAATCCATTGAAGTACTAGAGTTATTACTGGGTCAAGTCAAAGTCAAAAATTATTTATTGAGTAGGCTTGTTGCTAACAAGCACTTTCGAATCGTCAGTTATGCTACTTATACATTTATATGACGGAATGTGTTTATTTATCATTAATAATACATTTCTATGACGGAATGTGTTTATTTATCATTAATATTATTATAGTATTAAAATTACACTTATCAATGTCTAGGTAACCTAGACACTGATAAGTGTAATCTATGATATTAAACTAAAACTTCTTGGAATTGGTAAATATATTGTCTATAGATTTATATGTTCTTGTCATGATTGTCAATGTGACTCCGTCAAGTACTGGTTTTGTTTGATTATTTTTACATCTTCTAATAGTTTTGGAACAATAATTAATTTTAAATAACAATGGAGCAACTGCTAAAGAGCATAGATTTTTCGAAAAAAAAAAAGATATATCGATTTTGTGTACATATTATTGTAATAAAAATCTAAAACCAATAAAATTTATTCTAGAAAGCCACATCAAAAGCATGGTTCTTACCATGTAAAAAAAGAAACAATTTGTGCAATCTATCTGGATAAATTCGTTAAGTTATACGACTGTTTCAAAATTGATATTTTTTTGATTATTTTGTTTGTAAGAAACGAAGTAGGTAATATTTTTCGATCTCGATGAACATCTTCGGTTTGCGGGTTTACAATCAGTTAAGTTTTTTTTTTCAGAAAATAGCAATGCTGATTATATTGTTTGCGTTATTTCGCCATAAGAGTGAAATATTTGGAGAGTTTTGGATAAAAATTGTAAATCCAATACAAAAATGTAAATAGAACGCGTATGCTCACCGTTTCGCCGCCTGCGCACACCGTACCGGCAACGTTGCGTGCCATGCACGTAGCGTGTCGGGGCCGACAAAATATTCTCGCCGACAATTCTTGCCGGTCCGTGCATGGCACGCGACGGTGTTGGCCGGCGACGGAACGTCCTAGTGGGCAGAGTCTCATACTTTTCCATACAAAGAATATTTTTTTGTCTGATACGTTCATGCTACGGTCATGGTATGCTACGGTCTAGTGGGCAGAGACCTTAAAAACTGTAAATACAATACATAAATGTAAATAGAACCCGTATGCTCACCGTTTCGCCGCCTGCGCACACCGTACCGGCAACGTTGCGTGCCATGCACGTAGCGTGTCAGGACCGACAAAATATTCTCACCGACAATTCTTGCCGGTCCGTGCATGGCACGCGACGGTGTTGGCCGGCGACGGAACGTTCTAGTGGGCATAGTCTCATACTTTTCCATACAAAGAATATTTTTTTGTCTGATACGTTCATGCTACGGTCATGGTATGCTACGGTCTAGTGGGCAGAGACCTTTATACTTGTAATTAACCCTTATTAATATATAAGGGGGTAAAAGTCACCATTTTTCCGTTAAATTTAACGTCATATATACGTATATTGTCGTTAAGATTGCCAATTCCCGTACGTGCACAATTTCAGAAAGTGAAAAATCTAATTGAAATACGTATGTTTACAGTTCTTTTGTCAATTTTTAAATTGACACCTGTGGGTATTGGCGATCTCATGGACGATATAAGGCCGTGGGTTTTCTGGCCGGCGACCGACCAGGCGACCGGCGACATTCGAATGTTTTGTTCGTGAATGTTTGAGGGTGGTTTATCTGAAATGTCGCCGGCAGCGGGTAACCGACGACGTGTCAGAGAAACCACCCGCAAACATTCGCGAACAAAACATTCGAACGTCGTCGGCGACGGACACGCGTCGGTCGTCGGTCGCCGGTCAGAAAACCCACGGCCTTTTGCTCATTTCTAAACTGTCAAATACTGACTTATCGCTTACCGCACAGAATTATATTTGGATAGAAGAAACAAGTTCATTCATTTGTATGGCGGCCGACCGTGTCAGATTTTGCACTGAAGTTTTTGCTTGCCTATGATTTTAAATATGTCTCAGGCTCTTGAGTATTCATATTTTTTTGTGTTGTTGCAATTAATATTACTTAAGGAGGCATCATTAATGTTTTTGTTCAATTCAACTTACAAAATTTGTCGCCCGAAAGCTGCAAGCTGCGATTAAAGACGGACAACTCAGTGGATTTCACTGAGTTCATTTGACACGCTAAGTAGATACGTTGCGTGATCTGATCTATGGTATATAAAAAAAAAAAATCAGCTGTTTCATACAAATTGGCGGCATTACGCCGGCCGAAATGTATGAAACAGCTGATTTTTTTTTCGCGATTTCGACTTTGTCCCCATAGTAAAAGTTGGTCAGTATGACCTACACATTCACTACGTAGAATTTGAACGGTCGAAAAAAAAACACCCTGTATGACATCTGTGGCTTACCGTATATGATTGCAGATTCCAGAATGGCATCTTGGTTAGGCTTGCTAGGAAAGTGCCAAGCTCGCTAAGCATCGGGAATGCATCCTGGACGGTGCCTGGGCCTGGACGCACCTGCCCCACCGCGCAATGCATTTAAATATGCTAAATTATCTTCACAAGGCGACGTATTATAAAACTCTAATTATAGTTATTATAAAATATTAATAGTTTTTTATGACACAAGTGTGTGAAGTGCGCTTTTTCTTAACGAGTGTTGGTGACCTCAAAACATGGATAAAAGGTGAAGTGGTTTGTTGTCGATGTCGATACTTATGTACTTTTTTCGGTTTTTTTGCTAGGCGAACTTTATTATATCGAGCTTGTATATACCACCATATTACAATTGAGTCGCTGCGCTCAGCTTGATGTACAGTGGCGTTCATAATTGTATGGACAGTTTATGAATGAGTTCATTTATAAATTGTCCATGCAATTCTGAACGCCACTGTACATAGTGGAAACCAAACTTTCAATAATAAGCACCTATTAGGGTGAAGACACATTTATCAGGTACGAGCATGCGTTAGCATTTTGTCCATAGAAAATGTCAGTTTAGTATGGGACCGCGTCCAGCTTTCCGCCTGATGGAAAGCGATTAACGTCGCCCATGGACACCCGCAACACCAGAGGCGTCGCAAATGCGTTGCCGGCCTTTAAGGTGGGAGTACGCCCTTTTCTTGAAGGTTTGAAGGTCGTATCGGTCCGGAAACACCGCTTGTGACAGTTCGTTCCAAAGTTTAGCTGTGCGAGGCAGGAAGTTACGGGAAAAGCGCACAGTTGAGGACCGCCAACTATCTAAATGGTGAGAATGAAAACATTCTATTTTAATATTTAACTTTCTATTTCAATTAACTCCAGTGCAATAAAAACTTAAATTCATTGTAACAGCATAACAACCATACCCACCAATACAGGGTGACATTTGGGTCTGGGAACAGGAGTAAACAGGGTACTAGTGATGATCCCACTAAGCAACTTTCTCTATGGAGACAACCAAGATATCGCGATAAAATTCTCCTAAATAATTATGAGTACCTAAGGACCTCAATTATTAATTACCTTAATTGATGGTTTAGTATTAATTACCTAACTCATAATTAGGAGATTTTGTCGCTATGCGGTGATTGATAGTTAATTGGCCTTAATCGATAGATAATTAGTAACAATTATTTACCTTCAAAATTAGGATATTTTTCGCAATTTCTTGGTTGTCTCCAATACTGAAAGTTGCTCATCATGACCGTTCCTAGTGCCATGGCCTACTACTGCGAAAATCGGAATTCGTAAATTTCGAGGATTTTTCTCTCTCGCTCCAACGAAGGCGTAATTAGAGTGAGGGAGACAAAACCTCGAAATTTGCGGATTTCGAAGTTCGCGGTAGGGCCGCTGTTCACTTCTGCTCCACGACCAAAACGTCAACTCTTTTCATGAAAAGCCGGAAGGGAAATGCTTGGGCAATACATCTGTAACTTTACAATGACTCACCAACAACTAGGCTACGCAGGCCGATCAACATAATTATTATCAGCCTATTTCAGTCCACTTCAGGCCTGCTACCGCGAACACCGAAGTGCGTAGATTTCGGAGATTTGTCTCTGTCACTCCAATGAAGGCGTCAATAGGTGATAGAGAAAAATTCCCGAATTTCGCAAATTTCGCAGTTCGCGGTAGGACGGATATAGGTAATAGGAGAGGTATAAGTCCAGACATAGGTAATAGGTATGCCTCTCCTATTACCTATGCGTATGGACGAATTAGGAGGTAATACGGATAACCATCACGCTGGGCAAACACATTGGCAATCGCAGTGGTGATTCTGCTGCCCATCATCAATCCTCAATAAAATGTATGGTCCGTAACACTTCAATCCCTTAGTCGACTCTTACGACACCCACGGGAAGAGTTGGGGTGGTGATAAATGTATTCTTACTGCCTTCACAATGTGGCGCTAAGCACCAACGGAGGCAAATACCAAATCAACATAATGTATTTGAATTTTGAATCCCCCAGTAAAGCTCATTGCTCCACAACATCCCCTAGCGACGAATTTGCCGCTAATTTGAGCGCTAAACACAATATAGAATTAAGGCAATCACAAAATAGAAAAGGTAAGGAAACTTGGGTACGGTATTTGTGTAGTGATGTGCAAAAGTTCACCGGAATATACCCGTTCTTGGGAATATTCCCTGACCCTTATAATTAGGTTTCTGAGTGGCAGGTGCGACCATAAGATTATAATCAAAAAATTACAATTTTGTGTATCTTAAAATACACATTCCAGGAATTATTACCCGACTTGAGCTTCAGGTTCAATCGGTAGGTTGATATGATAGCCAAAAATATTGAGATTAGTCAGATTTTCTCACTCAATGTAAATCCACCAACGAATCTCGTGTATTTTGATTTCTCACAACTGAATCGTTCTAGTTGAAGTCCTGATCTATCGCGGGAGCAGACTTCTGGCCGAAGGACATCGTGTTTCCGCAGTTCCGGGGCAATATATGCCGAATCCTGCGTTAGATCAGACGACGCAACGGAGTCACGTCAGCATCGCCCAAACTTAACTAGATTTTAAGTATTCATTGATATGTAAACTGATAGTTTTTACTGTTATGCTGTGAAAAATGGAATAAAAATAAAATAAATAAGCATACGTTTATGCAATTATTTAGTTCCATTTAATCCGATGTCTAGTAATTAGATTACAGAAAGCTATTGAGTTTTACTGGGTACATTCCCAATCGATCAAGTATACTCGCCCGAAACGATACAACACTACGTGCGCGTACCGATCGATCGTCCTACCTTACCTCTGTTGATTTACTCCGTACCAAAAGATAATTAATTATAAACTGCTTAGTTGTTAGTAATTCTTTCAATCAGCGTATGTTAGTCCACTGCTGGACGTAGGCTTCTCCTATTAACTATGCGTATAGACGCATTAGGAGGTAAATGCCCATAATCGCCACGCTGGGCAAGCGGATTGGCGATCGCAGTAATGTGTCCACTATGATGACGCTGCTGCCCATCATCAATCTTGTAAAATGGTCAGTGACACTTCAATCCCTTAGTCGACTCTTACGACACCCGCAGGAGGAGTTGGGGTGGTAACAAATGTATTCTTACTGCCGTCACCACACGGCATACTGTATAGCCCATCAGTATTTCATCTAGATATATATTGCAGACCAGAGGTGGGCCAGAAAAACAACACTGTGGAACGGACCATCCGAGAAAAGAGGCGTAGGTAGACCAATAACACGCTGGGAAGACGAGATCCGAAAAACAGCAGGCCCAAACTGGGCTCAACTATCACAAGATCGGAAAAAGTGGACATCCTTGGAGGAGGCCTAATACCCATTCTGGGGTTCTTCGCAAAACTACCTAAAATCTAATTATTAGAGCAATTAAAATCTATATAAGTTAATACTAAAAAGAGTAATTAGGAAAGTTAGTCTAAGTTAAATTTATTTGTAAAGTTGTAAGAAATAAAGGCTTTTTAATTTTATTTTATTTTATTATACAGTGTGTGGTCTTTAACACGGGAGAAAAATGAAATGAGTGACTCCTTAGACTATCAGCAATAATCCTGTAAAGGTCCCGGTGTTTCAAAGTGGTTAAGTTCGGAGATATTGTCATTCAAAGCTATGGACATTTAGTACTGGATCTTGGCATCACGATGTCGTAGCTTGTCAGTCGCAAGACATCTTGATAGTATACCAGGTAGGAAGTCATAACAATAATTTTGTTTGCATTTTTACACTAATTTGATACGGTTTTAAAAAAAAATTGTACATTTTTCAATGATTCAAAAATGATAAGTTATTGATAACTTTTAATTCAAGTAAATGAACCCATAATAATGAAAAATACATGAACAAAAAATTAAAAAAATTTTTTTTTTTTTTTTAATTACAATATGTGGAAATGATTGTTGATCAGCTTATTAATGCACCGTTTAAATTTTCACCCCGGTTGTAGGCCACACACTGTATATTACATAAGTCTCCTGAGGTAGGTGTGTAGACTGCAGTGATCAGATCAACTCAAATATTTTTTTTTATTCATATCCCAAAAGTCAAATGCTGGGCAAAGGCCTTCCCTCTCTTCTGCCAACTGTCGCTATCAAATGCCAGGGTGCTTAGACAAATTGCCAATCGCTAACGCTTAATCGTCAATCTTAAACGAAAGGAAGCTGCCTGTCTTTGTCGCACTGATATGAAAGAGTAACAGAGAGGGAAAACTACGATACGCTAATAAGCGCAAGCGATTGGCAACTTGGCTAAGCATCCAGATCTCTCCACTCGTCGTCATACGCGTCCATGTCTTCCCGCCATCTCCTGTTTGGTCTGCCTCCGCTCCGGTGGTCATCCTGTGGCTCCAGACTCCAAGCTGTGAGGATTTTAGCTCAATGCGTCGGATGCATTAACTTTAATACGTATTTAGCTTATTTCCATATCGATTGTAGCATCTCGAACTGTCGCCATCAGATAATGTAGCTACTTTATAAAAGCTACCAGCGGTACCTTCAAAGTCTTCAAACCTTCAAGAAAATAACGTACTCCCACCTTAAAGGCCGGCAACGCATTTGCGACGCCTCTGGTGTTGCGGGTGTCGATGGGCGATATTAATTGCTTTCCATCAGGCGATTCGTCTGTTCGTTTGCTACCTATAGCATTAAAAAAAACTGATATCGAAGCTGTCAGGTCCTCACATATTACTTTCGATATTTTTGACCGCTATGCCGACTGAACAAATAAATATCACCAAAAACCTGAAGAAATGTTGTTGGATTGTTTACCATTTGTAGGAGTAGAGTCATGTGGAGTAAACGTACGAAATGGGTAAGTATATGCCTTCACATATATTTCCGACTGAAATATATCCTGCGTACTTATCTACACACTGCCTATGTTTACCCTACTCTCTTCGTCTTCCTCGTAATTCTTTAGGTATTTTGCATTGCAAGTTATATTTGGCCCCAAAATGCCAACAAATAAATAGCCTTTATAAAGCAAATATTCGCAGCACAGGATTTGTAATTACAATCGGCTGTGCTTTTTTGAGAGGAAATCCAACTTTTTGCCTCCACGGGTTTTTCACTACATTGATTTTATTACATTGCTCGGGCACCAATCAGTGGACGCAATGACAGCTAATTTAACCGCTCGAATATGAAACAAATGATTACTTACTGAAAATTAAACAGTTCGGAAATATGATTACTGTATGTAGGTCAGGATTGGATATTTTTTAATATTGCATATTGTCGTACATTATTTACATCTGTTGATGATAGCTTTTGCGGTTTATAATTGACTCAGACCAGACGTCGCAAGTATTGTTACTTAATTTCTAAATAAGCCTAGGCCGTAAAATTTGAATTTGAAACGAAATGTAGGTATAATGTTGTAGCAATGTCCCTTCTAGTTTTATGAATATGTCGAATATGTGTACGTATACGAATGGGATGAACAATAGTTTTGCTAAGGTTTTTTTCTAAAAATCAATATTCACATACAGATATTACAAGTGTGCCACTATAGGAAACCTCAAGGGTTTATACATATTTATAGTACCTAAGTAATGCGCGAATCGATGAATAAGGGAGTAAAATAATAGTAAAGAACGTCAATGAACGACATCGACAGAGAAGAAACGACGAAATTAATATCGGATTAGGTATAATTAAAATATTTTATTTATTTGGCCATTATTATTTTCTTCGATGCAGGTAGCGTGTATTGTGTAATTTTCAGGTACACTCACAGAAATGAAATGAACCAGCCGTCCATTATCAGAATTGGTCTTCGGCCGGACTAAGTGTTAACGGAGTTCATTGTGAGATTTGTGATGTATCCTTACTAACTTGTATTGTTGTAACTGTACCATAATATATACTTATACTTCAGAGATAATAAATGGTATCTATGGCTTCCAGATACAATTTTAAATTTACTTTGAGGTTTGTTTTTCTTCGACTATTTCAAACATTTAATTCGATAATTTACAACTAGTTATTATAACCTACTTTTGGATTTAAAATAGAGTGTAACTTAAATTGCGATGAGTAGTTTTTAAAGGAATAAGTACCTCAACTGTCACTACATCTTCCTTATAAATAAGGAAAAAGTAGTGACAAAAGAAATCGTATAATATGTGTCTTCCACTGACTATGAGTGCCAGTGCCTTCTATTGAGATCTCAAAAAACAAATAATACCTACGGACCATGGGACTGGTCGGGATTCGAGATAAAATATAACTAGGATAAATACCTACTGACAGAGGTCATTTGCCAAGTCGCCAGGCTATAAACGTGATGGCTTAAGGTACAAGTTGGTAGCCGACTGCACGCAGCACCAACAGACGACATGTCGTCGCTTCATGTCGTCACGACACGTCGTTGCGTCCTGTCACTGCAGTCATGATTTCGATCCCAACTGCATACGGCTACATCAGATGGCATTCAGTTGATGATCGAGAATACTATCATAATAATATTTTTTACATATTTTATTAGAAGAAGAAGAAGATGATGATGACTTGCTTTTATTATACAGAAAAAAGACGAAAAACCACACGTCCTATGATTAAATGCAGAGCAATTGAGGAAACTTATTCAATACTGATTAAAAACCATTATATATCAGCGGCACTGATCTGCGGTCGGGCGACACCACTGCCGTCTGCCGCTCGCGAGGACGCGTCGCTACCTTCATGTCGCTAACTACCTACGGAGGGAATTTCAAAGAAATACATAGAAACCAGTAGTGTCGTTTCAGACGTCGTTTGCTGCAGCTTCATGTTGTCCGCTACCAACTTGTACCTTTATGATGGTTCCGCACAAGTATACTAGTGCGAGGGAAACGCGTAGCACGATAAACGGTAAAATCGGCACCATCATAAGCCACCACGTAGTCAACAAGATGCCAATCGCTAACGGGTCAAACGCAAACCCATGTTCGGAGTCTTTCCGGTGGACAATCTAAAAGTTAAGGCCTATAAAGCTTGATTTTGTTATGAAAGCCTTATCTTCATAAAATCATTACTACCTGTCCACAGGCTGTTAACTATCGACCACAGGAAAGAAAAAGTGCGTGTTCAGCTGAACTGTAGAGCCCTTCTTTCCTGTAGGTAATAGAAAGCAACTGGTACGAGTGTAGTTGTGATTTTTATCATACAATTCAATAGGAAAGGAGTGCCTTTAAATTTCAATAAGGGTTTAATAAGAAAATTAACTCTCATAGCCCTTAACTTTTAAAATGTCCACCGGAAAGACTCATAGTCATAACATGATTTAGAGTTTGACCCTAACCCTGGGTCCCACAAGTCCCAAATGAAAGGTATTAGCGGATAAGAAAGAGTGACAGAGAAAAAATTGGGATACGCTATGAGCGTTAGCCTACGAACTAATAAGACATAAAAACAGCACGCACTACTAAATCTGGAATCCTCTCTACTCTACAATAGATCACGCTAATGAATTTCTTTATTATCATATATAAACTGAAACCGCTATTTAAAGATAGTTGTGATTGGTCCATCAAAGTTTTAATTGGCTATATTCTATTTGCATTTTATTCTAAGATATTGCGCCGACACGACATATATGCGTTATGTCGTGCCCACCTGGGCTCAATTGCACAATTGTTTTTGGGGGCATTTTTGTATTCCTGTTAGATGTTCATCGGTCTTAGCACATCTCGTGTTCGACAGCAACTCGCAGCTATCAGTCTTTTTCAGATTGTATTGATTAAACAGAGACGTGTAACTGCGAGTTGCTGTCAAACACGAGATGTACTATACCATTCTTCAGTTTAAAGGAATAAAAGGTAAACAAATATGAACTGTAGTGGGTAAAAAAATATGGCTGATTTTCCGTAGCACTTAACATTTTGACACATATTGTGAAACACGTTAACGAGATATTTTTAAATTAATATTAATTAATGTCAATAATTTTAACAATAAATGTACGTGAACTTCAGGCTTAATGTTTTAAGTTGGTGATAAAAGCAAGATTGTGTTCTGAAAGTGCGTGAGTATGAAATAATGTAAGTTTGTTTACATATTTTGCACCTTCAACTGTATAGATCAATGGTATAGATATGAAGGGTCCACGGAAAAAACATGTCCAGTGCCTAAAAAAATCAGGGCAAATTCACACCTTATTCTGTTAAAAGTAAGGTGGTTTAACCTTCTGTAATTTGAATTGACTAGACATGTTCTTTCGGTGGACCCTTCATATGATATAATCGTCAGTTGACCAGCAAAACTCACTCAGTAACAAATACCTATTTGAAATAAAGCTCTTATTTCAGTTCTGATTTAATACTGACATAAGAGGTTGTTAAGAGTAGTGACAGTTTTTATAGTGAGTTTTGCTTGTCAACCGACGATATAAAAAAAATCAGCTGTTTCATACATTTCGGCCGGCGTAATGCCGCCAATTTGTATGAAACAGCTGATTTTTTTTTTCGCGATTTCGACGTTGTCCCCATAGTAAAAGTTGGTGAACCTACACATTCACTACGTAGAATTTGAACGGTCGAAAAAAAAACACCCTGTATGGTCGCAGGCGTTTGTGATTGAGAACTTGGCTACACACTCTGTTATTGCTTAAACACTCTTTCAATATTTAAAAGTCTATAATTTTTCAATTACGCGCGGCAATCCCAGCCGCATGTAGCAAAATGGCGCGAGTGTGGCGGCGATATTAAAATTTGCAGTTAATTTCGAGCTCATTATCCCGGAAAATGGAAACTAGATCTAATAGTGGACATTCGCATTCGCCGCGCAATCGAATTTCTGCGTTCCAAATAAGGCGGCTTGTGGTATTTTAGTATTATTTTATTAACCTACTTAACCATGGTAAATTTAAGGTTACGTATACCTACATTTTAGGAAGTTTTTAATATGAATTCATTGCATCAATAATTTCTTTTTATCCTACGAATTTTGATACATGGCTATGGTGGTTTTATTGACATTATTTATTTTAAGCCATTTTTAGTAAGAAAGCCATTGTCAGCCTCCGTAGCCTAGTTGGTAGTGACCCTGCCTACGAAGCTGGAGGTTCCGGGTTCGAATCTCGGCGAGGGCATTATTTGTGTATTTATTTATCACAAATATTTGTTCCTTGGTTATGGCTGTCTATGTATTTATACCTAAGTATCTATATGTATGTATATATTATATATATCGTCGCATGGTACCCACATCACAAGCCTTAATTGAGCTTACCATGGGACTAGGTCGATTTGTGTAAGATGTCCCAACATATTGATTTATTTATTATATTTATTACTTACTTAATATATATTCAATATTCTGATACATTTATGCATAACTTTTATGTTTCAAAATAATTAACAAGCTTAACATTTTTACTAAATATTATCAAATTCTGTTTTTATTGTCATTTTTATTTAATTTTTAAGCAAATTGTGTATTGTTTAATTATAACTAACGAATACCCTGATAGTTTACACAATTGTACATGGGGATACTCGTAACTAACCCCCGTATTAGAGGTGAGCGCCACGCCGGCGCGGCGCCGCCACGCCGCGGGACCCACGCCGCCGCCGCCGCCGACGTTTTCAAAATCCACGCCGCGACAAAAATTTTGCAGAATAAAATCATTTAAATTACGCGCCACGCTGATCATATTGGCATTAAACAACAATCTACTTGCGAATATCGACAAGCGGTTCCCTCTGACCGAAATCCCACTTCTGGATTACAGATTTTCAGGCCTAAAGGAGATTGATACGTACCTACGAAAAAAACACACTACTCGAGTAGAATTGTTCCCAATTTTGCAGATTTCTTTTACATAATTCCATTATATTGTATTCTTCACATCGTCGATACCACAGTGTCTGAATACAAAACACTTCAATACGTGCGTCCCACCCGTCGTGACGTACGGAGCCGAAACGTGGACACTGACGGTACGGCTGGTCCACAAGTTCAAGGTCGCTCAGCGAGCTATGGAAAGGGCTATGCTCGGCGTCTCTTTGCGGGCAGAATAAGGTCGGGTTGAATCAAAAATGAGGTTACCCGGCAGAGAACCAAAGTCATCGACATAGCCCACCGTGTTAGCAAGCTGAAGTGGCAGTGGGCTAGCCGTATTAGCCGTAAACCCGACAACTATTGGGGTGAACGAATTCTTGAATGGAGACCGCGTCTCGGTAAGCGTAGTGTAAGACGCCCTCAGGCAAGGTGGAGCGACGATTTGCGTAGCAGGCTGGCAGGAGCTGGATGCGAGCAGCCAATGAATAAAAACGGTGGCGTGAAATTGGGGAGACCTATGTCCAGCAGTGGACTGCGAAAGGCTGATGATGATGGTGGATGTTTTTTCATTATCTACGTTAGGCCACCATAGGAGGCTTAATGACTGTCTATTAACTGATTATATTAATTTAAGCGTTTGCCATCGATGATTTTGCGTTTCTTGAATAAGATATTTTTAGAGGAAAAAGGAGATGTAAGCTAAAAAATTGGCATTTGAAAAATTTGCTGTCGCTTTGCACGGCTTAGAAATAGATAACTGCAGTTTCGCCTGAAAACTGCTGGACTGCAGTCCCCTGTTTCCTCCTCCAAAAATAGACCAATTAGTAACAACAAAATTTTCATAAGCATTTTAAGAAAGATACTTCTCATGTCGGTATGTTTCCTCTTTTTGGACAGTATACGAAATATTTTTTATTAGTACCTACATTAAAACGCATTCAAAATCTGGCTATTTTTGCAGTTTTTTAGACTTGTAATAAATAATAATGTCAAACAAAGCAAAACATACCGACATGCGCGATGCAAAAATAGATTTTAAATGGAAAAAAAAACATTTTTTCGTGTGTAGGTCCACCGATGTATGATTAGCAGTGTGGGCGATGATGGCACTATTCTTCTTCTTCTGAGTCGTAGCCTCATGTCTGAGGGACGTGACTCCTATGAGATATTATTCTTCCTGTCACTGCTCTCCAGACCGTTCGATCTTCGGCCATATGAATGGTTGCCTGGAGTGAAGTTTGGGTTATATTTTGGACCACATCCGTCCATCTACTGGGTGCGCGCCCCCTACTTCTTCGGCCATCGACACTTCCCGTAATAATGCGCCTTTCTATCGCATCCCCACCACGTCTCATTGTGTGGACGAAGAATTTGAGGACTCTTTGGATGCAAATGTCAGACAACCTTGTGGTGATATTGAGCTGGTCCAAGATAGACGCGTTGGTCCGGCGTTCAGTCCAGGATATCCGAAGCATTCTGCGCCAACACCACATCTCGAACACATCAATCCTTCTAAGTGCCCGGGCTTTCAATGTCCACGTCTCGGAGGCATACACGAAGATTGAGAAAATAAGGGACCGCATGAGCCTCATTTTAGTTTTGCGGTTGATTCCTCCATTCCTCCATATTTTCTCAAGTCTCAGGCCACGCCTGATTATCTCCTGGTCACAGTGGCCATTATCGCTAATCTGTGAACCTAAATAAACAAACTTGCTTACTGCATCGAGGTCACGTAGCTCGTTGGTTCTCTGGGGGTACTATAAAGAGGTTGTAAAGCTGGGTATCTGTAGTATTTGAAATCTGGAGTACATGTTGGGAATTCGTAGTATTGAGAATCTGTAGTGTTGGGTATTTGTAGCATTCGAAATACGTATTATTGGTATTGACATATCTGTAGTATTACCTCTTATCTGTAGTATTAGGAATCTGTACAATTGGGAATGTGTAGTATTGGGAATCTGTAGATGTGTAGACAAAATATCACGACTCGACCCATTGCTAGTTAATAAATAATTTTCGTACACGATAATTATAACAATAAAATTGTCACATAAAATGCAATCTTATATTTTTTTTATGTGTTTATTTTTTAAATAATAAACTTGTCCTAAACTATATCTAGGTGTTTAATACCTTATCATCCTTATATATGAACGTATAGGGCAACAATTCGGCCTTGACGCCGGCGTGGCGCCGCCACGCCGGCAAAATTTTGCGGCGCGCCGCCGCCGGCGATTTCTGTGCCGGCGCACACCTCTACCCCGTATACTCAATATACGTTTTCTAACTTAGCAAGCCATTAAGTATTGTTCGTCACTTTCTGTCTAATCACTATGTCTATAAGATAGAAAGGGACAAAAATACTTAGTGACTTGTTAAGTTAGGAGATGTTAAGTACATAAACATATTTACAAAAATACTGTAGAGATTTTTATGTTTGCTTTACAAGTCAAAAATCTTTCATTTTCTCAATTCAAATCACCCATACTATACTAAAGAACGTCCACACACAAAAAATATGACGAATTCTTTCCTCCTAAATACATTCAACGTACGGTCTTAATATAAATGATACAGTAAAATCCTTTTAAACTGACAATACGTGAATACAACGTAGGTATCTCGCGCGCGTTCAGAATAGAATGTCTATTCCCAGAAATAGTGCAGCATTATCCCAATTAAAACTGGGGCTGAGAATATTCCGGTTCCTGTATAAAGTATTTTGTGTTTTGGGGTGGACACAAGCATTTGTCCTAGCTTAATATAACGCTTAATTTGGACGTATTTATTAGAGATTGAGAGATTATTAAAAATGGACTCGCCGGAAGATCAGCGTTGGCTTTCGGGTCGACATTATGCTGAGGCGAGAATACATTTGTCACCTCTCCAACGAGGTAGGTGTTGTAAGCGTCGACTAAGGGATTGAAGTGTTACTGACCATTATTTACAGTATTCCATTTTTAGGGTTCCGTAGTCAAAATGGTAAAAACGGAACCCTTATAGTTTCGCAATGTCCGTCTGTCCGCAGCATAGCTCAGTGGCCGTTAAAACGAGATATCTGCAATTTGGTACAGGAACCTACATATTAATCATGCCAACAAAGTTGGGGAGGTACCCGAAAAAAAAACAATTGGTCTAGTTTTTGTTGTACCACTAAAAACTAGACAAATATTTTTTTTCGGGTACCTCCCCAACTGGTGAAGTGGGGATGATTTTTTTTATTTACTGTAATCCTATATGTAGTGTGGGGTATCATTAAATAGCTATTTTTTAAACAAGACTAAAAAGAAAGTTTTTTTTTCAAAAGTCAATATTTTCAGAGATAATCGCACCAGAACAAAAAAATTGTGTCGATCCGTAGGTCCAAAAAATATGGAATAAATCATGAATTATGGCTTATAGAATACTTTAAAACAAAACTATTTCGAACATAATCGGCCCAGCCGTTTTTGAATAACTACGGAACCCTACACTGAGCATAGCCCGACATGCTCTTGGCCGGTTTTTTTGTTATAATACATACCTAAACTACGGTACCTAACCTATCATAGCATTCAACATGTGTTATGATGATATTCGCGCAGCTCACGCGTGCACCCTAACGGACCCTTAAGGACCCTTCCTCATGAGTCATGCATGTGATTGTGAGGGGGCCAGACCTGAACTACGATACCTAATATACATCTTATATCTACTAATATAACGAACAAGACTTTATATACTTCTGTGCCTTTTTTTAGAACCCTTAGGGTCTCCCTAAATCAATCGAAGCGGAATAGGCTTAAGCCGGTCGAAAGTTATCTAAGATTTTTTCAATTTTCGAACGATTCGCAATGAAACCTTGTCACTTTGACACAAAGTGCTCAGAATATCGAACACCAGTGCAGCGTCGAGCAGTGGTACTTTTACCTTACTTACTACATTTTATGGCGAAATTAAAGTCGTAAAGGTAAATTAATTTTATGGCTAAGTCTATCACTGGTTCCTGTCACCTAAAAATGTCCAACACTGATCCCTTACCATATGTACGGTCAGCGCCAAAAATATAATAACGATTTTGACTCTTGTGCCATGTGCATACGATCAGAAATGTATACATATTTTTAGAAATGACCTTACCTACTAGGACATGACGAGCTATCGGTACCTATCAATAGAAACCTGACTTTTTTTTCAACATCATCTTAATAAAAGTTAGCGCAAAAATGTATGTTCAGTCACAGTCTATATAGTTCTTATACATATATGTCTCATGGTTTATGGTACAAATATAGGTAGGTACCTAGTTAGGTAGTAATATTGTTATAGTTCCCATTGAAAATACTTAGTCCTCCTACGGACTTAGGTATAACCACGTATAACGAACCTTTTACTCCCTCCAATATTTTCGCAGACAACCCAGCCATCGGATACCTATAAATAGATCAAGGTCGTCTTAAGTAATCATACTGTTAACCTTAGTAGGTAGGTAGCACCTATTTATTTAAGTGCTTACTCTAAACTTATACCTACATTAATTGTGTAACATATCTAAATAATAATGTTTATTACAAGTGCGAAAAAATAAGTTATAGAAGTTCTAAATATTAGATGTCATATAGGTACCAAAGAAAATACGTTTTCACAATACGTTTGTAGAAGTTCCTTTTCGCACATGTATCGTACGATGTTTTTCAATACACTTGCCTTCGAAGTACCTACCGAAGGTTGAATCGGCGATCATTGTAGGTAGGTACTGATAGTTGTTTCTGCAAACGGTACCTATCATAACGAAGAGTCTCAATCAACAAACACCTCAAGAGCCTCTCGCTAGATGGTTCGATCAAGGGTCAGATGCAGAAGGCGGTAATCCTGGACTCCTGGACACGGCGCGCATAGTCCGGCGGTTCCTCTCCCTGCAGCCCTAACCACCGGCAGCTTGGGCGCGCTCTGCTGCCTGCGACACTCTAGATTAGGTTTTTTATAATATATTTGTCTATTTTGTATTGTTTTTGTGTTTTATTGTAATTTACTTTTAAAGACATTTTGTAAAAAAACCTCATCAATAATAATAAATACCTATTTAATAAAATAAAATAATAACAACAATGTAAAATTTTGTAAATTCATCTCTGTCACACTAATGACGCCTTTGTTGGAGTGACTGAGACAAATACTGGGTGTTTAGACAAGTTGCCAATCGCTAACGCTTAATCGTCAATCGTAAACGAAAGGCAGCTAACTGTCTTTGTCCCACTATAATGAAAGAGTGACAGAGAGGGAAAACTACGATACGCTACTAAGCGTTAGCGATTGGCAACTTGGCTAAGCCTCCTGGTAGTTTACTAATTTCGAAGTTTGCGGTAGTACTTAGTCCTGAAATAAAATAAATAAAGCGATATTTCTAGCAAATTGTATATCCACATCATCAGCCTATTTCAGTCCCCTGCTGGATGGGCATTAGGAGGTAATGCCCATGTTGGTGCTCGCAGTAGAGTGCATCCATCTAAAGGTGCGGTTAAACTAAAAGAGCATTCGCTGTTCTAACCTCCCACTCTACGAAATTCGATCGGTAAACAAAACGTGATTGGTTGATTTCGTAGAACGGGCGCTAGAACAGCGAAGTTCTTTTGGTTTAAACGCACCTTACGACGAAGCTGCTACCCATCATCAATATATTAAACGACAGCGACACTTCAATACTTCAGTCGACTCTTATTAATACGACAACTACGGGAAGAGTTCCGGTGGAGACATATGTATTCTTTGCCTTAAATTAATAAATGAAGGCTTCACGGAAAGAACATGTCTAGTCAATACAAATTACAACAGGAAAAACCACCTTACTTTTAACAGAATAAGGTGTGAATTTGCCCTGATTTTTTTAAGCATTGAACATGTTTTTTCCGTGGACCCTTCAAATGCTGTAGATAAATATTTATGTAGATTATATAAACAAATCGTATCAAACCGTATTACAATCATTATGAATTCCACGAATGGTCTATGTTCGTACTAAATATATTTGCAATATTTCCCCTCATAATTGCAACTATTGCAAGTCTGATTCTTTTAGCCAGTTCTTCAGTCTTACACAGTTTCTTCACTTTGAAAGATCTTTAACCACACAGAACGCTATAGACCCACTGAACTAATAGGTCTTGCTCGACAATATTAATTAAAAATGGCCTCAATATGGCTTCGAGGAAAACATACATTTATTAGTGCATCAACATATTATAGAATCAGAATCGAGTGACATTCGGCCATCTGATTTTTATCAAGTATCCAACGACCGATGCTACGAATCCAACTATCCGTGAACTGACAAATGTATGCAAATATCACCCTTATAGTCTAAGCAAGAAGACCTGCTTGCCAGATTTTGTTTGTGCATTTTCCGAGAGAGTGCAGTGAAAGTCACCGTGTTGTGTACGAGAAACTGCGGCGAGTGACGAACACAAACGTCTCTTGCGTTGTGTAGATATACACGGTGCCCATGAGGAAGGGGAAAAAATTTGAAGTTAAAAATGTCATATGAAGTTTTCTGGATTGAGTCTATTTTAAGAGAAAATTTGATTTTTTCCTAAAACCGTTTTAGCTTGTTACGCTGTGATAAACGCATTTTAGGAAACGATTTTGTTACCATGTTGTCTAAGTCTTGTCACACTTAATTGACAGACATCAAAAAAAAAAAAAATCTTTAATTATCTAGCAAATGAGAAAAAAAACGTTTTCCCCTCACTAGCTCGTAAAGTGCTCGTTTATCCTTTAATACAAACGTGTAAAAACGCATATTATTCACTTGTGTGGCAAAGTAATGACCTTGGTTTTGGAATAACAAAACGTAAAATGCTCATGGAAATTGTTCCATATTAATGATAATTAAATAATTTGTTTGAGAATTTAGTGTCAAATACAAACCTTTATATAATATGATGATTTTAACATATAAATCCTAAAATTCCATAAGTAACAATTGTTTTAGTGAATGATCATAAGATGACTAGATGCAATCACAAAACGCAGAAAATGTCAACGTCAACATTGTCAAAGAATATTATAGGTTATAATCTTTATTTACCGACTCGAACACGCATAAAAATAGTAAACTAAACAACTTTCAGGGTTTTCTGTTATAATTTTGTAAAAATAATGAATGATAATGATTTAATAATAATAATAATGCATTGGCGTTGGTGTGAAACTACAGGAATGTGTGAAAATCGTGCTGCGTTTACTTTTTCGTGCTAAGTTTACTGCGACATAATCTTGCATTAAATACATAATGCATTTGGAAAATTATTATCACTAAGCCCGATGATGATTGTAATGTGAACAAATAATTACCTTTTTTGAGTTTCCTCGCTATAGTGAGGGGAAAAGTTTTGTGTTACACACGGGTGCAAATGTATTTTACTTCTCGTATGTTAAAACACTCGCTGCGCTCAGGATTTTATTTTAGAACCACTCGCTTCGCTCGTGGTTCAACTATAGAATCCTTTCGCTTGTTCGTGTTTCAATTTCATACTCGCGGGTAAAATACAACTTTGCACCCTTGTATAACAAATAACTATTATAGTGCATTTTTTGCGATAGTTTCATTAATAAAATCCTTTTTTTGTGTATTGAGGCATTCAAAACATCAAAAAAAAACCAAAAAAAAACTTTTTTTTTTGCAGATTTGACCAAAACTCACTTAACATTTTTTGCTTCTTTTAGTTTCAGGAATATGCTGTTAAAATTTTTCCCTTTCCTCACGGGCACCTTGTATAGTGGCCAGGGAGCTCACAAATATCTAAACAGGTCTTTAATATCTAGGTGTTAGAGTACATGTTCAGATATTATTGAGCAAAGTGCCCGTTCCGATACATGGCCTACTACCGCAAAAATCGAAATTCGTAAATTTCGAGCATTTTTCTCTGTCACTCGAACGAAGCCGTCATTAGTGTGAGCGAGACAAATCCTCGAAATTTACGAATTTCGTTTTTCGCGGTAGGGCCGCTGATGTCGACTGTAACTTGTTGTCAATAAAATACTGCAATTTGGGTATTTTCTGAAGGAAAAAATACCCAACAGTAATAATAAAATATGCTTTCACGACCTAGTAGAATAGACGAACTAATATTTTTTTTAGTATCATTCTTAAACTGAAATTCATGATTAGACTTTTTTTGGGAAATCACATGCACATTGTCGCCTCCGTAGCCTAGTTAGTAGTGACCCTGCCTACGAAGCTGGAGGTTCCGGGTTCGAATCCCGGCGATGGCATTATTTGTGTATTTATTTATCACAAATATTTATTCCTTGGTAATGGCTGTCTTTGTATTTACGTATCTGTATGTATTTATCTATTATATATATCGTCGCCTGGTACCCACATCACAAGCCTTAATTGAGCTTACCATGGGACTAGGTCGATTTGTGTAAGATGTCCCAAGGCTATTATTTATTTATATTTATTTATTTACATATGATCAAGGCCTGCGCGTGCCTTTGCAACATACCAACCTGTATACGAATATTATTTTAGAAAAATGATATTTTAGATGTTGCCGTGGTCCGCAATCGTCAGGCTCCAATATAAGTTCATTTCTTTGAATCTCGATCGCACCTCATAAGGAATCTAAGGACATAATATTACAGAGCTTATGGTTTAGTCGCAGAGAAATGCAAGTAATGAAATAAAATACATCATATTTTATGTAGTTCTCAGTCATTATTAAGCCCGACTACGCATTATATAATTTATGAATGCCTGCAATACTATCTTTCCTCACTTCTTATGTCTCACTTACCTACCCTTGGTGTGGGTTTTATAAAAATGCGATAGTTTATTTATTTATAGTAAGCAAGAAAGTCCCTTAGCAGTAAAATATATATACCTAAGTAGGTATAGTCTCTTAAATAATGTAGTCGAAAAGTAATAGTTGGGCCATTGTCAGATCTAGGTTATCGTCTTTTCGGTGGATATACCCAAAGTTAAAGGAGCCATGTAGTACTTTTGAGACAAATTAATAATCGGTACGTCTAGGTTCCTCGGTCTCCATCTCTATGTCCATGTGATAAAATCGTTGCATACATACATAGATTTATACACTACAAGCTGTTAACTTTTTACCACTTTTGTTTTTTCGACTGCCAAGTTCACTTGTTTGTTGACTAGGTACTTTTTCCCTGGGTGTTATATGACATCACATCAGCCTATCTCAGTGGACTATCTATTTTATGGATGTAGGCCTCTCCTATTAACTATGCGTGTAGACGCATTAGGAGGTAAATGCCCATAATCGCCACGCTAAGCAAGAGCTAAGCGATCGCAGTAATGTGTCCACTATGATGGCGCTGCTGCCCATCATCAATCTTCTATCAAAGAATGGTAAGTGACACTTCAATCCCTTAGCCGGCTCTTACGACACCCGCGGGAAGAGTTGGGGTGGTGACAAATGTATTCTTACTGCCGTCACCACATGGCAATCTCTGGGTGTAAAACGGCGAAATATTTTTCTTATCCTTATTTTACATATCGGCAATAAATAGGTATGTTGTTGTCCCGACTCATCACTGCATGGATGAGTAAGTAGTCGTTAGCCTGAACTTCGCCTCGTTTTGTATTTTCCGTCGTCATTCATGAGCTTGAAGAGGGGCGGCCTTTGGATCCTTGCAAATCTCTGTACCAACGATCTAGCTAAGCTATTACGCCGTATCTGAAACTTATAGTTACGTACGTACGAGTATAATGTTTTCTAATTGAACATAGTTTAGGGGAAAATTATCAAACAAAAAATCGGTAAATATATTTAAATCTTCAGCGCCATATTTTAGAAATTCTTATTTTCGAAGATGCGGCTGAATCTGGCTAAGGTTAACAAATCGCGAAATATGGATTCCTGCGTAGGTATTAAAAGAGCATGGTGTGTCACGCGTGCATATTTTGAGTGACACTGCAGTTTAATTGTCAGGCAGGTCGTTACCATCTGCACAGCGCTGCAGAATGACCTACACGACCATCGGAATGACAATCATGACATCACCGTCAGTCACAAGGACAGAGCTGCGAGCTGTTGCTCATAATGGGATATAATATTTGCAGTACGAAACAAAAAACGTGAAAAGGACTGAATAATTCGCCACATTTAAAACCATAATCAAGGTAGGTACTAATTCCAAGATTAAATTGATCAAATATTGATTTTCTATGATTTATCGCTAATAAGTTTTGATTATTGACCCTCATAATCATAAAAAACCTCACTCTGTTGACGTTCTTAAACAATATACAGACCTACAACGTGTTACACCATCCACTGAAAACCTTGAACGGGGTGATTTGGTAGGTTATACTGAACATCTTTTACAATGGAGCTAACCCAGAAATCTCCAAAAAAAATTTGGTTCTTTCATACAAAATGTCGTTATCGATCGGTCATAATGTATGAAAAAGGATTTTTTTTTTGATTTCGTGATTGGCCCTATAGTAAAAGTTGTTCAGTATAACCTACTTAATCACTCCGTTCAAGCTTTTCAGGGGGTGGTGTAACACCCTGTATATCTAGAAAGAGATTTTTTAATTTTTAAACTTGTCGGTAAGAAGCGCTAATTCCATTTTATTAACTTTATCGACGTTTTTATAGTAGACCCTATTTGCGAAGCAAAGTTCTGGGATCAATACTCGGTGAGGACATTTCTTTGGTAATTAATCACAAAAAATATTTGTTCAGATATATTTCTAATTCTAGCACAACCCAAGTCATAATGGAGCCATGAAGCTCACCTAGGTGGTACTAGGTCGATTTGCGTAATACGATTTTATTTTTTTAACATGTCGTCAGATATGACTGTCCCTATAGTTAAAAGCTCCGGCGAACTCGCGATAACGACACTCTGTAAACTCTGTTCTAAAAAAATATTAGGTACAAGACTAATAACAATAAGGTGGACGGAATATTTACAAAAAAAAACTGGGTTTTACGTCTTATTCAGAAATAAAGGCATAAATAAGTTTGAGAAACTAAAACGGCTTTAAAGCTTTTAACTTTTCGCAGTAAAAAGCTCAAGCTCTTATTCAATAGGTAAGTATTATTTTTAGTCTCGACTTTCGGTCTGTTAAAAAAAACAAATAAATGATTACGAAACTTCTTAAATTTAATGGAATATCAAAAACTTCGAATTATAATAATTATAATCACCAAATAGAAAAACTATTCCTTCAAGATACCATCATCAGACGCCGACATGATGGCAACGGGACAATCTTAAAGAAAAAAAAAACCCCGATCTTTTTAAAAAATATTGAAAATCGATTCAAGATTCTCGGAGATATCGAGTAACATACCTACATACAAAAAAATCAGTCGAATTTAGAATCTCCTCCCTTTTTTGAAGTCGTTAAATGTTATACATATTACATATAGATACTCAAATGGCAGCTGCAGCCCTACCGCGAAAAACGAAATTCGTAAATTTCGGGGATATGTCTCTCTCACCTTCGTTTGAGTCACAGAGAAAAATCCTCGAAATTTACGACTTTCGATTTTCGCGGTAGTAGGCCAGGTACTTAATGGTATATAGTATTCTTCAGTAGAAAACGAAAAAAAAAGTAAACAAATTGGCTGACTTTCCGTAGCATGTGACGTCTTTTACACATAGGTATTATGAAACACGTTCGCAGATATATTTTGCGTTAATTCTAATAAATATCAATAATTTCAACTAAAAATGTATGTGAACTCAAGTTTTAAGGACTTAGGTTGGTAATAAAACCAAGATTGGATTCTAAAAGCGCGTGATTATGAAATAATACAAGGTTTTAGGTTTGTTTAACCGTCCAACCGTTTGTCCAACCGCTATGTCCAACTGGTTGTGCCACGGTAAGTAAAATTATCCTTAGTCCAACTGTCAGATTACTTTTTTTTACTGTCATACATATAGTTATGACCCATAGTACAACTGAGGGGCAATTGTCCAACTAGTATACGTAAATATATGTTCTAGTATTGGACTACCGATAAATTTTGTGTACCGTGGTACAACCAATAGGACCGCGGGTAAACTAACTTCCTCGTAGTACAATCAGTTGGACTATGGATAATTTTATTTCCCCGTGGCACAACCAGTGCGGTAAGACTACGAGTCAAGAGCGGTTTACTTTTTCGTTTTCTGCTCACTAATGGTATGTTTACTTATTGTGCTATCGAAAAACTTTTTAAACGATACAGAGGAAGCGGTCTAAATCAAATCACAAAAAGTTATTGCGCACAATGTATTATTTTATAGACCTGACCAACAAGCTGCTAGTTAATATATAAAACAAAGACCAGATGTCTCCGTCCTCCGATCCACTGAGTTACAACAAGTTATAACCATTTTATTACTTGAGAAACTGTTAATCAATGTTAAATTACTAACTTAGTTCGAAACTACAGGACGCGGAGACGTTAAACAATGTAGGTGGACTCAAATGAGTATCTACCCTCTAAATGAAAAAAATTGCCTAGGTAGGTACTTAATGATAATTGATATGTCCAGTAAGATGGTTAATTTTTTATCCGGTCGAAACTTCAAAGGGCCATAATTATGGAAATTCGTAACTCGTCTTGACTTACAATAGTTACAATACACCCTTCGGTCGTGTAACGCGTTTTCATTTATCGTCACTAGTTTCGAACTTATTTTTTTTCTCACTTGTATCGTAATGTACATACCTGGGATAACTGGGGGCATTTATACGAAAGTGATGTAGCAAAATATTTTATCGAGTAAAAATATATCGATGTTACTGTGAATGACAACATCAAAATGTTATTCGGCATAAATAAATATTAGGTACTTACTCCTCAATTAAAATAAAAATTAAATTTAAACGGGTATTGACGCGTTTATTTTACAATAGTTTTCAAAATATACAATGAATATTAAAATATCAATTTTTAAATTGTCATTTTTATTAAAATGACATCTGCATACTTTTACTATCTGAAGAGGCCCGTTATCAGATATGACATCGAACCTCTGTACTGTAATCGAGAATGTTCAATAAGCACATCTTTTATTATAATTATATCGACATCTTTTTAATCGATATCAAATCCCTATAACTTGCCCCCAGTTATCCCAGGTATGCTAATGTACCATTTTAAGCTCTATAAACATGTACTCGTATTGTAATAAGTAATCAGCTACATACACTAAGTAATACGCATAGCCCGACATATTCTTGGCAGGTTTTTATATTTCGCGATTTTTACACAAGTATGTGCAATGTAATACCTAGTAATATTTACCGTCACGTCACACGTAAGGGTATCGACGCCTTAAAGCTGGCCATTAGTCGACTATAACAAAATGTGTAATTCCTATAAACTGGTAGCTAGACTTATTAGTCGAGGAACCCATATATTACAGAATCATATTTATATTTCGTTGGAAGTTGACGATATTTGTCAATCGGGTATGAATTTAGCGTTTTGGTAAACGTACGTGTTGTGTGGCACAAGGGTGAAATAAAATTACCAATTTTTAAACGTTGTTTAAATGAATATAACAATTGTTTTTTAAAAATGTCTGCTCATAACAATAATTTACCGTGTATTGTTATTATGATTTGTTTATTGTTTCTTAATTATTAAGTCTAATTTACCGGAACTTCTACATTTAAGTAACTACATAATAGCGCAACAAATTTACGAGTTTTACTTAAACTCAAAATGAAAAAAGTTATATTGAGGGACCTGACCCGTGTGTATTTTTTTACTGATTTGATAACGTATTTAGTCTTCTTGCATATTACTATAAAATGGGCTGCTACTAACTGCGAACTTCGTATTTGTGCTTATTTTATACAATAAGCAATTTTACCAAACAAAGTTGGTTTTGCGGTTCTAAAATAAATTTTATGATTTATCATCACAGGTTCGTCTGATGTTAGTGTGATCAAAGAATACATTTTTTGCACGGGTCAAGAATGTAAAGCGACAAAATTTTTAAAGAAGCTAGATGAAGTTTTGAGTATTCTTACTGATTCTGCTACATTCCCATAAGATCAATCAAATGATGAACTTCTTCGTATATTTTCCCGCTTAAAGTCGGAATTTAAGACTAGGTCGGACTAAGACTTATAGTCGATATGCCAAAACAGGGATACCAGCAGAAGTTTTTTTTTCTAATCCCGAGATCTCTTCAAGTTTTGAATATCAAAAGGAAATCGACCACGATTTGACAAAGAGATTTGCTATTGAGCTGGAAGTCATCTCGAGTGGACAAAGAGTAGACCTAAGTAGTTTGAGTCATATTGCGACGATACGGCATTCTATGTAGAGTATATCCTTGGAAGCCACTGACCCCAACTGTTTACAAAATTCAGATGCATAGATCTATTGTTATGAAGCATGCCCTTCTCCCCATAGGAAATTTATCGGAAGAAGCCGCAGAAGCCAGGAACAAGCACTTCGGAGAATTCAGGAATAGCTTTTCAAGAAAATTTTCGAGGGAGCAGTGTTACTTAGACGTTTTCAATCGGCTGTTACTTACTTCCGATCCACTTCTCATTAGCATCAGGCCTAAGCCATCGAAAATATTAAAACCTTTTAGCCCTGCTGCCAGAAATATGATGCTTGTCCCAGATATAGACACTAATGCTATATCGGATGATGATGATCTGACATTATATTTTGAGTAACGATCGGACGCATCATCTGAGTAAGAAAAACCATACATTTTGTTAATAGTTAATGTGTAAATACCTATGCAAAATTAATTTGACTTCCCCAATCAGGCCGCCAAGGTGTAAAAGCGGTCCAAAATAAATTCGTTTAATATAAAAGTCATATTTAAGTATAAAATGCGAAAAAACGTAAAGAAATAATTATGGCCAGCTTTTTGAGTGAAATACCCCTGTGTGCGTCATCACTTAAAACGGAATTTACTATGGGTGAAAATCTTAAGAGAACTCCAGTAGTATCCTATCCAATCGATAGTAACCCCAATTTTTTTTTTTATTTATAATAGGATTTTTTTTCTGTTCTTTTCATTTGGTAAATATTATTGTTTTTAAATCTAATGTATAGATATTTAGATGGCTATACTAAATTCTCTTCTTTGTGTAAATATAATTCTCATTCAATAATCTTGCTACGATTAAATGTTAGTGTTGCTACAAGATAGTAAAATTTTTACTTTACCCAGAAAATGTTACCACTGTATTTACTTTTGTTGTTCTGTAATGTGTGCTTTATGTGAATAAAAATCTATTCTATTCTATTCTATTCATATAGGCATGTATTTTGTCTGTGTTCACATTTTAAACATGAATTGTCTTCACTTTGGTGTTCCCATTGTTATTTATCTAAGTAACTAACTGTATTTTATTGTTTTTAATAGCTAGACAATCCTAATATCAATCAGTTTTTCTGGCACACAGTGCCCTGAAAATGAGTTCCACGGCAGCCTTGGCCCTCCCACTTCCGGCCGGCCACTTCCGGGAAACCTCGCTAGGATTTCCAATAATTACTGCCATCTAATAATTAACTATTGTTCTCGATCTAGATTTTGTTTCGAGTTGTTTAACTACATCTATCATAAGTACTTCTACTGTCTGTGTAATTGTATGAAATAAGAGGATAAGAGCTGCATGTTTCAAGATACGTCGAATGTTTTAATCTGTAAAAAAAAACCAAGTTTATGTCGGGCCATGCTTAGTGTAGGGTTCCGTAGTTATTCAAAAACGGCTTGGTCGATTATGTTATGTTTATGTTTTTTTTTTCATATTTCTTGGATCCATTTTTTTTTATTCTGGAGCCAGTCTCTGAAAATACTGACTTTGGAAAACAAGTTTCTTGAGAAAGCGGCTATATATACAAACGACAAAATGGGACGTTTTACTAAACTCACTCACATATAGTAGGTAAATTACAAAAATCACCCCCACTTTACTTGTAGAGGACGTACACGATTTTTTTTTTTCAAAAACTAAGGGTCTTTCCAAACCTATCGACATTTGTATTTCAAATCTTGCCGTACCTATATCACCATTGATTGGTGTCGTCCGAGGTTTGTCTTTTACGCTCTTATTGCGCAGTAATAAAGGTTTTCAAAAATGGATTTCGATTCGAGACCTACCCTAAATTCTCTAGAACCCATTGCTTTAAATAAACCAATATAAATGTAACCCAGCAGACCACAACCATAGCTTGAAATGAGAGACCACACCTATACTGGGTATAGGCAATGTGGCCAATATTGTGAACCCTGAACGTATCTCACCGTTTCTAAGACCGAAGCTCCGTAGATTACATTTTCGAAAGAGGATCTTCCACTCTAGCATCATTATGTTAATTAATTAGCCAGTTTAATTTAACACGGAAGTCGCTTTATTTTTGTATGTATTTCTTTATTTTCCAAGACAAGTTAGAGGATTTCGGATAATTATTAAGAAGAAAGAAAAAGTAGATACGTATTACCTTAAATTACTTAAAATCCTAAAAATAAATTTAGTAGAAACATTTAAAAGGAGAAGTGAGAAGTCGTTAGGACTTTGTTACATTGCTAAGTGTACAGTCGACGTCCAAGATATCGTTACGGTTTAGGTGCCAAAAATATATTTACACGACTTTATTGCCTTGACATTAAGGTCGTGTAAATATATTTTTGTCACTTAAACCGTAATGATATCTTTGACGTCGACTGTACCACAAGCCCTGTAGACTATAGAATGGACATTTGACTTATTTGAATATTTAAATTGACAACCTCGACGGTTGTACATTCAAGTTTCAGTTAATATCCGACTGGACTTAAAAAAAGTTTCAAGTAATCAAGTAATTTATTTCTTTCATGTAGTACATAGGATCTTACAAAATAAAAGTATCATACATGAGCCCCGTAAGGGCATGGAAATATTGCCAAATCTTAAAAGTAACTTATACTAATTCAATTTTTGTTTTTTCAGTGGGTAATCACTGTAACAGTTGGTCATTTAGGTATTCATTCACAGAATAGGTAGTATGTTTTAGTTACTAATAACTTCTTTCACATCTAACGTCATTACATTTTCATTCCTAATTTCCCGCGTCTTGAAATATTCGTGCGCCTCGGTTCGTTCTGAATCCAATAACTTTGTTTGTGACAATATTCCGGAGTGAGAACCAAAATAGATAGGCCCGAGTTGTTCTTTGTAGCAGCCCCTAAATAGAGAACGTGTAATAGGAAGGGAGGAGGCGACCCTCCGGACGATCGCGCATGCGCCCCGGGCACACTCTAATATCGGTTTTATTAGAATGTTTTACTTCTTTTTGAAGGCATGTAATTTTAATCTAGTTAGAATTAAAAAAGCTTGACGTAATTTTGCATCGATGAAATTATCTTATTTACCTAGCAAAGACCACTCTTACGTAAGTAATTAATTGAAAATGTACAAAATATTGAATCAATTTTAGTAGGAGCTGAAATATCGTACCTATTCTACATAGACTCACGACTAAAACCTAATACCTATTTCCCTACCTTAGATTATTTGTCAAGAGCTACGCTTAAATGGAGAAAGTGATAAGTGATAAGGGGGTATTGATTATTATGTTACTCTATTTAAAAAAAAAGTCATACGATAATCCTCAAAACGCTTTTTATTAGACTAAGGAATTTCATCGTGCCTTTTGGCCTAAACAGTGTGCCAAAGAAATACAAGCGTTCAAACATACTAAAACATTGCCCTCCTTTATTCGTCGGATAATAACGAGAGCTCGATGATCCCACGAATCCCATCAGTGGAACTATAGTTAGCCCGAACGAGGGTGCGAGCGGCAGATGTGCGCGCACATGGCGGGCTGCGTACAATGGAGCGCAATATCGGCGATGGCGGGAACTTTCCCGCTCTTTCATTTTGACGTTCGGAGTAATGGCGGCAAGGATTTTTATTAATTTTATTATTGATTGTTTTTCAGAGTATAGGTAAATGGATTTAGCTAAAAAAAGCTTTAGAATTGTTCGCAAGAATACGTAACTTAAACTTAGGTTTCTTTTGCGACTTTTCCCTTGTGTATAATACCTACTTATACCATTAAGTATAGACCTATAAAGTGTTCCAGGGGGTAGATTTTAGAGTTTTGCATGCTCACACAGGCAAAACTATACAATTTACAATTACTTATGTTATGTAACGGGTAGAGGAGAGGGTATTTGGTATGTATTAGGATTATTTGATAGCCCGTTCCGTATAAGCACAATACTTGAAAACCTATACAATATTAAATACCATATATAAGCTGGAGGTTCCGGGTTCGAATCCCGGCGGGGACATTATTTGTGTATTTATTTATCGCAAGTCGATTTGTGTAAGATGTCCCAATATATTTATTTATTTATTATACCGTCAGTTGTAATATGAATTAATGTAACCACCAAATGACGACTTTTCAGGAGGGCCAAAAAACGAAATGGACATTTATAAAGTATGTTGTATCTTTTTAGTTAATTATCCTATTGAAATGATGTTTATCTTGTTTGTTTTATTTTTGAGAGGTTTATTTGATAGACAGTTACTAACTGCGACCACACTTTTAGTTCAGGAAATGGCTGGTGCTTACGTTAAATATTTTCAAAAAAATTTGGGGATACGTTAACAAATCAATGAAAATCATCAAAAGTGGATTTCGGAATTTAGTGTAACTCACAGATTGAAACCGAATTGCTTATGAGCCATACAATGCAGACGGCGCTTACGGCAGTGACGTTTATAAAAATATAGTGAGTACATTAGAAAAGACATGTTTTGTACTTACAAATTCGTACTTACGTTAAAATATTGTCTATGATTTTTGGAAACCTTTACATACGTTAATAAAAAACGTAGAAACCTAATAAAATGGCAAAGTTTTTGTTAACGTATTCGACATTTTTTTCTAGATATCAATATTTTATATACACCGTTCGATAGAGCAGGAAATTTGCAGTCGAACGGTATACTTAACTCAATTTCGTCATTTTGGTGGTTACATTAATTCATATTACAATCGACGATACCACTGACCCATCTCACCAAAGCAATTTGTACATATATAACCACGAAACAAAATGTATCCAGGTATAGACCACATCTTCAAATTTTTTTAAAATGTTTGTAAGCTTGACTTGTTAGTTATTTAATTCATTATTTAGCTTTGCACGATTGCAAGGAAGTAGATACTAAACCAACATTATACCTACCTACTACTTGCCTACTAAAATCATTAAAGTAAGTATCACTCTAAATCTTTTTTTGCCGCAATTGTGCTATATTTGCTTACACAAAATAATCCTCGCTATGTTTTCTTCGGGCGGCGGCGGGCAGAGATTAGGCCCAGTCTAAGAAGCAGTAAATAAACTAACTGACAACATACCCTTGGAACAAAATCAATTGGATATTTATTACGCTCTAGATGTTCGAAATACTTCGGCGTACAATCTTCGAATTTAGACTGAAAGAAGAGAAAAACCTGCAAGTACTGCGGCCCTATCGCGAAAAACGAAATTCGTAAACGAGGATTTGTCTCTCTCACTCTAATAACGCCTTCATTTAAGTACCTAACAGATAAAAATCCTCGAAATTTATGAATTTCGATTTTCGCGGTAGTAGGCCTGAATGTGGGTACCTTTCTACATAGAGATATCTACTTATACTTACAGGGATTGTTTGCCGGTGTACGCATTTTTCCATCATTTATTCACTTTGTTTAAGTTTGGTTCAGTTAACTTAGGTGTTCATTTAATTTGAGTCCTAAAAACAGATATTTAAGTAAGTACATTTTGGCAGAAAGTTTTCGAGCTGTATTCAAATGTATGTACGAATATTGGAATTGGAACAATCAGTCCCGCGCGCCAGCGCAAGGTCCCGTTAGCCATAGATCCCGCATTCTTAATGCCGCTGACGCGTCTTGTTGATTATTTAACTAGTATTTTTGGTGTTTAGAAAATTTAGAATATAATAATAGTTTATTCATGGCTTTGTAAAAACTAAGAACAGATGATACATTACAAACAAACAGACATACAGAGCCATGTAATGGTCTCATCTCAGCGTGATGCTGGCGTGAGCCAGCGCTGATCTTCCGATGAGACCATTACCTGAAAAGGTTTCAGCTTTACTTTTAAGTACTGTAAAAATAGGTTACATGATTTCTTAGCAGTGTTGCCAGGCGATGTGGAGATGCGGCTTTAGCCGCATATGTCCGGCTTTTAACGGTCAGCCCGGCCAAAGTAGTTGTCCGACCTGTCCGGCTTTTAGATTCGATCAATTAAATTTTGAATGTGAATAAATGATTATTTGACGTGAAGAAAAACGCTTATAAAATTCAAAATGATTATTCTGTGAGGCGTTCTTTATTTATGAATCTGTCAGCCCAACCAGCCATATAGACCGTCAACCGGCTCGGTCAATCATCAGTGTGAAGGATTGGAGTTGTACCTACGCAATCAAACCTTCTATGGTCGTCGGTGTTAGTGTTCCTTATGGCCAAAACTGTATTTTTTGAAGCCTTCCTCTTATTTGAAGTAGTAACTGTTGTAAGTCCTCTATTCCTTAGTAATAAAGTATTAAAGACGACTAGTGGTATATAGACCATATTCTTATCTTACCTAACGGTTTCTTGTACCGGACCATACAATTTTTTCCTTACAAATTAACTGTCAACCATTTTAATTTTAAGGTTAAGATTCATAATACCTACAGCTACGAAGGGATATAGGTAGGTACACAAAGTTGAAAAAATTGGACATCTTGAATGGATGTCACGTATGTTTATAGTCTGTCTCTTACTTTATGGTTGCCAACTTAAAGCATTAATGATATTATAGTAAAACATCTAGCAAGAGAATCGCTCAAAGGAAGAGAGCATATGCCATAGGTGAATGACCTTTGATTCTTTTTTTACGCGCAAACTCAAAATGACTAGGTGTAGGCCTAAGCTTGATTTTAACCAATATTATCACTGGCCTGATTGGAAAACTAACTAATTGGAATGTTATCATTATCAATCACATTTTTTTGGTTGAATCTGACTGAGCGGTACAAATTTGAAATTGGAACAGGCAGGACCCGCGTACGCGGTCCCGTTAGCTGGATCCTACATTCTTTCTGCCGGTGACGTCACATGCGGCCTTGGAGTAACTTATGGTTATGGACCATAGGTATGATCTTTTTGTTTCACTAATTCGATATTGTTTTAAATGTAAGTACCTCAAACGTCCCCAACCCTGACACAAATAAAACCTAGGTATAGTAGTCGGAGTCAATATATCTATTCAATAGGGTAGAGGTGCTGTCATTTTTGGGAAAGAACAGCGTTGCCTATGACTGTAATTTACACTGAATACCATTTTAATTAGAAGGATAAGTTTTTCACTTCTGCGTAAGTGCGTACCTACAAATTTTCATGACATAAAATATTGATAGATACTAAAGTCAAAACGCAATGATGCATAAAAGGTAGGTACATATTTATTTTCAATAAGTATGACTCTAAATGAGTAGTGAATGAAAATAAAGTGACAGTAGGTACCTATTGCACATTCACATCAAAATAAATGACGAAAGTATTCTTATATTTTTACGAATGCAAACTCTAAAGTCGACATTTGCCTACACCCAAGCTCAACCGGCACAGTTCATAATCCACATCACTCACTGAGAGTGCCTCAAACTAACCGCTTCAAACATGTCCTCGAGACCCATATAAACCATGAGCATTCTAAACTCAAACGTATACCGGTTGCCTTCAGGCCACGCAGCGATAGTAGCAAAGCTCATGGCCGCTCGTCATTACGATGGTCAACCGGTTTATGATCGCATCAGAAAAACAGCTGCCCCCGTACCACGAAACCTCATGCAGGCTCATTTTTATAACCCACCGCCACGGCAGCCGAGCAGATTTGCGATAAACACACGTAGTCGGGCGTATCGTGGTAGAGGGCAGTCGATGTCAAAATAGGAATTGTTTTAATACACTCATGCGCACTTGTAAAGGTAATGGCTACGGGCTACGAGCTACGACATTTGGAAGACTAATTGCCGATGGATGCTGTGAGTGCAGAGCGCTGTAGCTGAAGCGAGCGAGCATGTCTAATAGACGTACAATTTCCAGTCCACAACGTATACGGCGACAACCTATTCGAATTGAATTTCGAAAAAACGAATTTCGATCATGTTTTTTCTCTTTAAAATGCGTTGCGTTAGTGTGGTTAAGCGAGTGCGTTTGCAGTTTGCACACATAATTATAGGTATTTAATTTAAAAAAAAAAATCTTCTAATGGACTTGGGGGCGGTTGTGCTCAAAACATAATATATATTAAAACCGTTCCAATGTTCTCATGACTTAATTGTAAGACTAAACTATGTATAATTTTCCCGTAATTAATAAAATAGAATAGAATAGTATACCTACTCAAGGCTCGGAACCGGTTTAAAAAATACCGGTAAATAGCGGTTTATTTGGGTTTTACTCCGAGCTATAAGGAGAACGCGAACGTTTTAAGAACGTAACTATAAACCTCAATAAACCGGTTTAATCCACGATGGCTGGCGGGCGACGGTAGGTACCTACGCCGCGCCGCTGCGCCGCGTAAACGAAGACATGCAGAGACTTGTTTTCTTAGTAGAGAAAGCGCCCGTGCATTTGTGCGGTCGATATTTGATCTGCGTGGTGAATTTTAATCGCGTTATTCCTTAATAACTAGTGTCCGACCGAAACATGTTTTTTAGTACAGATGGTGTACTTTTTAGGCTCTAGTGCGAGAAGTGGGTCATTTTACGTCAAGTCCAAAACTTCGGAGGGCTATCTGTACTAAAACCCGTCGTATGAGACACGTGCAAAAACGAAATTCGTAACTCGTTTCGATTTAAAACACTCCCTATCGGCCGTGTTTTAAAACATCGCCACTCGTTTTGGATTTCATGTTTTTCGCACTTGTGTTGTAATGTACTATTCTTACCGAAACAGAAACCGAAACCGAAGGTTCGGTTTTGATTATAGTTTCGGCCGAGATCGAAACCGAACCTTTTATAAATGTGATTAACGTGGTCGAATATAATGACAACAGATATTTTTTTAGATATATGAATAATTTTAGAATCATAACTAACGTGAGACTCAAACATATTAAAATATTATCGAACCGGGTTACTCACGTACTTAAGTCGATGATTGCTCGACATGTTTCGACCCATTAAAAGAGTCCTCGTCCGGAGCACCCTCGGCCAAAGCCCGAAGCGTACTGCGGGCCTGCGCCCTGCTAGAATGGGTACTGACCGCGGGCGGTGGTGGCGAGGGCGATGCAACGAAAGATCTACCTTCAGTGTTACATTTGTCATAAAGGGGGTTGCACGCAACATTCACTATATCACTTGCTAATAACGGGGCGTCTACACTGTCCGTTGACGTAATACCCAAAACCGTTTTCCAACCAGGTGGCACTGTCCAAGGGTCCATATTGGCACTTATACAATTTTTTCTTCGAATATTTTTACTAATACCGTTTTTTACTCATAATCATCATTACTCCGAAAATTTTTTCTCATACTTTTTTTCTTACTAAAAATTATACTTCTACCTACAATGTTCATAACGATTTTTATTTCGAAATTTTATCCTCCTAAAGTCGTCAAGTAGATTAATCTATACTCATAAAGTTATTTGAAATAAATTGTTTATTTATAAACATTTTCCCATTAGGTTCACTCTGTTGTGGTATAATTCTTTTATGAATAACATAAACTATGTAGTCATAATGGGCTTTGTGCAGAAACTGTTGTGACATACTCAACTTTAGCATATTTCTTTGTGGCAGATTTCGAGTTGTTCGAATATTATTCGAGCATAATTTCGATGCTCCTTTTTATGATGAGACATAATCTGGATGTGCATAAAAAGTATCGGCATAGTTTGTTTTACAGAGAAGGAATAATTACAACCTCTCAATATAATCGAGGTAGTAGTAATATTCTATACGTTACTTACTGTGTTACTGAGCTGAGTATTTTCTAGGTTGCTAAAAAAAAAATAACCTCGAAGACTAAGGCGGGAGCAAAGCTCCCGCCTTAGTCTTCTAACCTAACCTATCCGAGTCGGATCTGCCCCGGAAGGTTTTGTTCGCTCGCTTCGCTCGCTCACTGCAGAAATTTTCACCCTCACAGAAAATTCTGCCTGACGAAAAAGGCAAGTTTCGAACATGTGGCTACATGCCCAAAAAAAAATGCAAATCTAATTTCTGTCTTATATATAACACTCGGCGTAATTAATGATATGCCAAGATAGTTTCGGACAAAATAATATTCGAAATATTGTTATTTAAGCCAAGTGATATTTCTGTCTCATTAAGTTGATGCCAAAATAGATTATACCAAGTCTGTTATGTCCTAAGCGTTTCGGACAAAAAAAGTTTAGAGGGAACCCGTTTAGTACAGTACCTATTCTGCCACAACCTGATTTGTGCAGGTAGCTAGTTTACAGTAATAGTACGATTTATATTTAATTAAACAAAAATAATTCATACATAAAACCAGTACAGATAAAAATAAATACCTATAACATTAGAATATATAGCATAAAATAAGTATAGTGAAAAATTATATAAACATAAAAGTTAGTACTAGAAATATGTATGAAAAACAATATTATGAACATAAATAATTCTATGTGATGATGATTATGAACAAAGATTATTCTAAATACCGATCATTATGAAGTTAAATTGTATAAGAAATTTTTTCGGAGTTCCAATAATCTAAGTTGCAATTTTATAAATACTTTGGCGCACCCACTGTCCAACCACCACCACGATTAAAATTGGGATGGCGACATATTTCGATAGCGTCCCGTATTTTACGCGATACTATAAACTTTTCTCTCGCAAGTACGGTTAGCTTATCAACGTATTGGATTCGGATTCGACGCACTACATCAGATTCGATAGCAGTACGTGTCGGATTTTGGCCAAGTGTGCTCCGGACGAGGACCCTCTAATGGGTCGAAACATGTCGGGCAATCAACCATTACGTCTCTCCCCCTGCGATCCCACCTCGGCCGCAGAGGATAGGGAGAGCGGCAACGACAACACCGACACTCCTCTTCCTCTGCGGTCCACCTCCACGCGTCCTAAGCGGGCTCGGTGAGCCCACTTGGAGCGTCCTCCTCGGGCCAGCCGGCAGCCTAAAACTGCCCCGGGTGCCTCTTCGCTTCACCGTGGGTGATCACGGTTACTGAGCCCCTCCACCACGGGGTTTGATATCTATCCTAGTCCAAGTCCATTCGGATTGGTGCTCTGGCAAAAATATTTACTAATGCAAAAATGTTTAATTAAAGTTACCTATAATTCGTTCACTGTGATATCCGCTACACCTGCAAAAGTAGTGTTTTTTACACTTTTTGACCAAATGACGATGTCACATTTTCATAATTGTTTATATTTATTTACGGTGTTGGTAGGCTTTGCGCTTTGTTAAAGTTTCGTGATGCCATGCTTTAAGGATCTTTTTAACGATTTTGTTGTTTTAATTGGATGTGTTCGATTCTGTGATTCAGTGTAACGTAATTTCTTTGATTCGAGCTATCTCAGAAAAGTGGCATTAGCCAAAATGCTACATCACACTAGGGCATTTAATATTATTTATTGAAGTGTTTCTATCGATCTTAGGCCATATATATAATATCAAATGTGTCCTATGGAAAATACATGCAGTTTCGCGACATTGCTCGACTTGATTGGCCATAATTTCTAAAGAAAGATGCGAAAATCCCCAAAACTTCCGAAATTAATTATCGAATGTATACGTATAAATGCGGGTTTTTTTTTACTTGTTAAAAGTCTGATCCAATTTCATTCTGCATGCGTTATATCTTGTGGAAAATGTGCTTATTGTTGTCTACGCTGGATGCAGGTCGAATCTAACCGGTACATGTGGAGGTCCAGAGGGGAGGCCTATGTTCAACAGTGGACGTCTTATGGCTGAGATGATGATGTTGTCTATAGGCCACACACACACTTCTACAATTATTCTACAATTATTAGCTTAAAGTTCTACAATTATTATCAATACAATTATTTTCAATTATCGAAAAAATTTAATGAATAATGAAGTATACGTTCGTATTCATAATAAAACCAGCTTTATCGAAACAATATATGTAAAAATCCGTATTCAAATTGACATACTACAAAATTTTATTAAAACAACAATTAAAACAAAATTACGTTATACGTCAATACTGAAAAAATGCTTTACTCGTAAATTATTCATTCAACCATAATTTTATTATATTGTCCTATTACTGCAAATACCTGATGTCAATCATCGCCAACAGAAGAGGGAAGATGTTGGGACACCTTAAATATACGACACGATGAATTAATTAAGACCATAATAGAAGGAAAAGTAGAGGGGAAGAGGAAAAGAAGACGGCCGAGAAGGGCGTACATGGACCGAAGTGAAAGAAAAAGTAGACGTCGTGTCGTATCAGGGTCTAAAAGAAAAGGCACTGGAAAGGACCATATGGAAATTGCTTCACAGACAAGAGCCCTACTCTTAAGTTTATGATCACAAATACCAGCAATGAATTTTATTAGTATGGTAATAAAATTGATTCTGCCGAAGCCTAATTTGTACACGTAGCTGATATTTTTATCATAGATACCAAGGATTATTACTATTCGTTAAAAACTTGAAACATGCACGTAACTAAGACAAATTTTAAAGTCGTTTAAAGAAATAAATAAATGTTCGCAGTTACAACCTCAATATACTTAAATAAAAGAATCAATGTCTATTGAAATAATAATAAAAATTAAAAAAAATAATAATTAAAATTAAAAATTAAATTAAAATTAAAAGGAATTAATATTCAATTATTGACCGGTGGTTGCTAAGACCGAGTGGCCGAGGGAATCAATATGTCTGTCAATCTATTTTTTAATTGTAAAAATACGCGTTTAGAATTACACTATTCCGGATGGCCCCGACGTAAACCGAACGCGACCCAAAAGTACAATGTTTATAGATTCGATTCAGCCGAAAGGTTCGGCAGTTTTTTGCCGAAACCGAACCTTCGGCCGAAACACGATTTTTAAGCCGAAACCGGCCGAAACCGAAACTTCTTCTTCAGTAAAAAATGGTTGACTATGTACGTCTGTAACAAGGATAATTATATGCATTGAACTATGAGTGGTATGTACTTATTTAATTAATCTACAATTTAAATAATTCATTTTTAGTTAGAAATATTAGGCTTACTAGATAGTTGATAAAGTACAATTGATAAATAAAACAACTTTATTTTTTAAAAAACATAAAAGGGTTATTTTATAATACTTTCTATTGATGTATTAATATAATGTATATAACGTCACATACAATCACACTTTAAAATGAGACCATCCGCAGCAGAACTAAAGTAACCGAAATAGCTCTCCGAATCGCTAAACTGAAGTGGCAGTGGGCGGGGCGCATTGCGCGTAGAACCGATGGCCGTTGGGGCGGGAAGGTTCTTGAGTGGTGGCCACGTACCGGAAGGCGTAGCGTGGGTAGGCCCCCCACAAGGTGGACCGATGACCTGGTGAAGGTCGCAGGAGTCCGCTGGATGCGGGTGGCGCAGGACCGGTCACTGTGGCAATCTTTGGGGGAGGCCTATGTTCAGCAGTGGACGCCTTTCGGCTGATATCATGATGATGATGATGATGATAATCACACTTTTATGTATTTAATTGCAACAAAATACTTAAACGTAAGTAGATACTTAATTAGTTACCCATTATACTCGTATATTTTTTAACGCTCCAACTTATTGTTGCACTGAACCGAATTAGGTACACGTCCTTCCCGCAGTAGATGTTTCGATACAAATCCAGAATCAGCGTTTGTTTGGCCTTGAATAAACCGGTTTATAAAGTTCTGAACAGGTTAATCGAACAAGAACATAATATAACGTTCCCCTGAAAACCGGTTAAAATAAACCGGTTTGACGAGCGAAACCGAAAAGAAAAGGTTTTTCGCCAAGTACATGATAACGGTTTGAAAATTTAACCGGTATCCGAGCCTTGTACCTACTTACTCTTTATTACACACCTTAAAAATAAAAAAAAAAAAGACACAACAGATGGTTTTATCAATATAAATAAATGAAACTTTGTTTAGCGGCCAAATTAAAATAAATATGTATATTACATAAATATTCAAAACAATATACATAGTACCTACTTTTACTGAAAATAATATTACTGAATTTTACTGATTTTTTTATTGCAGGTATGTGTGTTTATTGTATGTAGGTACTAATGTAATACAATCGTGAACCGATGTTCATTTTTTAATCGAACGGGTATAAGAGATGTAGTCCCGTTGGTACCAAATCGGGGTCTTATGATGATGAGGTCTTGCAGAAAATGATTTGGATTTTTTTTAGTTCAGTGATTACATATTTTTAATCTCTTTAAAAACTATTATTATAATTATTACCCATGTAATGTACAACACACATCCCTTAAAATAATAAAAAAATAGTTATGTTTACGGCGGCGTACAATTGTAAAACCACGAGGGAAATATGAAACATTTTTCAAAGTATCAAACTAAGTATATTGCCCAAACTGTCTACTAGTACCAGTATAACAAGATTAACAAGAAAACTTAAATCGTAAATAGACACCCAAAATGTAGACAGAAAATCCGATTCCAAGAATTATACCTCTATTTCTCAAAATACGCTTTACGAAAGAGGTTCGAGTTAATACATTTTCTCACTTGTAATTTTAATACTTTACAGGTAATATTTCTCTCATTTCCTGATATTGTGTTGCCACAATGAACGACTTTTTGTATTGTCAGAATTTATTTAAATTGATAAAATTTATAAATATAAGTTGTCATATCAGCTGCAGATATTGACTAGCGGGTAGGGTGTTTACAATGATCTTAACACACTCATATAGTCTTAGCAATATGGTCGAACCAAATTCATATTAAACACCCTGCCCTTTTAACAATATCTGCTGCTGACTGTACCAGAGAAAAAATACCAAGATCACCATCGTCCGAGGTCTAAGACCGAGCGGTACAGGCAGCAGCCGAGGATGCTGAGTACGTGGGTTTGATTCCCACCTCGGACATTCGTGGCCTCGGTTTTTTTCTTTAGTATATTGTGACATTTTATAATTTACCTATAGTAGACATATACATAGTACTCGTAGTGGGACCACTTTTTGTTTCACAAAAACTTGTAAATTCGTAAACATTCAACCAGGTCGTTTCAACTACAAATTCAACGATACCAATTTAGAATCCTCATCGGAAACGTAAAAACGTGTTTACAAGATTCGTTGTAAGTTCTCAATTAGAGTGTAAATCCTCACAATAGGTAGAGGGTGAGCAAGGGCGCGAGGGCGCTCCGGGCGGCGGGTCGCGAGGGCGCTGGCAAGGGTACAGGGACGACGGACTGCTGAGCTTACTGCCTTCGGAATTCTGATGTGTGGCTAAATGGTGCATTTTCTGTAGACACGGGATAACAGTCCATATAAGTAGTCTGCGATTTCTAAGAATGAACTTCGTAACTGACAGATATAATATTAATCCTTATTAGCCCTTGATTCGACAATGTCCAAAATACTGGATATGGTCTTTGACCCACTTATTGTATTTTTTTTTCGAATCGGAATTATTAAGACTACTTATTGAATGCCAAGAAGGCATGAACACACGACTATTCCCAATTTCTGTCGAATTAAGGGTTAATATGAGAGTAAGACTCACCATTTTTTTCGATAACCTTAACGTCATAGATGTAAGGGTCATTTCTAAACTGTCAAAAGTTTATTCTTAGAAATCGCAGACTATAATAATATAATAATCACTATACAAATCGTCAGTAGAATCCCAAAAAAATTAAACAAACCTGGCTGACTTTCAGCATTTGACGTCTTTGACATATACAGGGTGAAACATGAGTCGTGAACAGTAATAGGTTTTTCTAACTCTATAAACAACTACGAGTAACAATTGAATGCCCCACAAGTTACTTAGAAATAGTCATGTCTGTTTTTGTTATGTTTGTGACTTTTTCAAATTTTTAATGCGTTTTTTAGAAATGATAACGGCTATTTATGCTATTTAAAACGTTAAATGTTATAAATATCATTTAATTTTACACAAAATGACAAAATTTCCGTTATTAATAACTTCAATTTGAAGAGGTAATTTAAATTATTCCATTAGGTAATTTGTCTTAAAAATCCTTTTGGATATCCTAAAGTCAACAAATACAAAAACATAAACCCAAAAAAATACAAAAAATAAATAAGTAACTTGTCAATTTTTAAGTACCTAACTTGTGGTGTATTTAATTATTAGTTGTTTATAGAGTTAGAAAAACGTATTACTGTTCTAAACTCATGTTTCACTCTGTATAATTATCATGGAACACTATATTTTTACGGGAATACTAATAAATACCATTAATTTTAACTAAAAATGTATGTGAACACAAGGTTTAAGGTTTTAAGACGTAATAAAACCAAGATTGTGTTCTAAAAGTGCATGATTATGGAATAATGCAAGTTTTTATTCTACTTTTTTTTAGATTCTACTGACGAATGGTATACATAGTAGTAGGTACATACAAACAATAAAGAAGTATATTTTCCCATTTCAAAATATACATAAGTACAGTGATATTTTCTTCGGTTACCGCGATGAATACTCAAGAAATAAACAATTATCCGCATACCACGAAACCTGTAAACCTGTTCGAAACGTTGAGATGTACGAGTAGTTGAATTTAATGAATATACGCGATATAATCCAGTTAAATATTTAGCTTTATTTCATAAGTGTTGAGTACTTCCTTTTAAAGAAAATGTGAGGATGCCTCGCTCTTTTATAGCTGTTGGAGAAAGCGGAAGATTCCTGAGTTGAACCACGAACAGTGAATACCTAGTTCAAAAAGTGGAATCATAGAGAGTTGAGACTTGAGATGGCCGCTCGCGAGATACGAAGAATGAACAAACCTGAAAAACATTTCACTGTTAATTGGTATTTTTATTCCTTTAACTAGCTAGCTTTAACTTACCTTTTTCACAATTCCATTATAAAACACCCCAATCGATCGATGGTCAAAAAGTAAAAAAAAACCTTTCTGTCTTTAATCATCATACAGGTATAGGTACTTTAAATAAAGTTTCCGAACACGCTTCTAATAAAATACACTTTACACAATTATTGATAGGAACTGCATATAAGTCTAACACTAAAAACATATTTCACCCCAATTTGACTTAAATTCTCAAAATTTCGATACGTTTTTTAAGCGTAATCTAGTAAGACTAAGTTTCTTCCAATTCAGACTCATAAATAAGACTTGAAGTCGTTAGCAAATTCGAGACATTGCGTACCAAAAACCGCTAACTTCTCCAGAACATTTAACGTTAACGTTTATTAATTAATTATTCTGTATATGTAGAGTTAAAGACAGTTTTAGGACGAATTAAATACGTGACTATTACTCGTATAATTTGTGTCAAAAAATAATTGAAAACTGTTTTTTTGTACTTATTGCGAGGTATACACTGCATACAGGATGATTCTTGAGTCATGAGAAGGGGGTTACCATGACGTACTAATGCGATTCAGTTTAGGTCGAGAGAAAGGGACAAGGCTATACGAGTCGTATATCACTGTCGCTTTCCCTACCTACCTACCTAGTACCTACGTCATGATAACCCCCCAGGAGTGAACAGGGTACTAGGGATGGTCACGTTCAGCAATTTTCACTTCGGAGACAACCCAGAAATTGCATAAATAAATCTCTTAATTAAGAGTTAAATGATACTTGACTATCAATGAACTCATAATAAAGAATTTTTTTTTTGTGATTTCTTAGTTATCGCCGTAGCCTCCGAAGGCCCAAGGAGAAATTTGGCTCCTACTCATTGCAAACCACGGTCCTACCAGTAGTACTATTGTTTTATACTCGTCCAGGTGTTTAATTAAATACGTCAGATTAGCTAGGTTCGAAATTTTAAAGCATGATGTCGGCTTTTGTAATAAGTCCTACTGGTAGGACCCTGGTATGCTATGACTATACAGCCGTTGAAGAAGTTGGGTCTGAATGACTAAGTTAATGATTACTGTAGGAAGGACCTTGGGCCTTAGGAGGGTAGTGAAAGTTGCTCGGCATGACCGTCCCTAGTACCCTGCTCATAATCCAAGAATCACCCTGTATAATCTGCCAAACCAACTTGTCATAAAAGCCTCGCGAAATTAATATTTTCTATGGGCAGCCAACCCTTTTAAGATAAACAATTTCCTAATCCTCATTAGAATTGCATAAAATCCGCGGTTCCATGAACCCACGCAGACCTAATATACCTACCTAAGAATAGATTTTCGTCTCATTTAAAACCTGCTTTTCCAGCAATTATTCAGTGCGGTAATGATAGAATGATAAATCCCTAGATATAATACCTATTATATCAGTCAGATAAAAGTATTACTATCCTTTTCCCCAGGCATATAAAATAAAAACACAGCTAACTTTTATCTGACATATACAGGGTGTAAGTCTAATACGGGCGAAGCTCTTAACTGGCATTAGCTTACGACATAATAAGTACATTCAAATAACTTTTTCTTAAAATTAGAGCAACAAAATTTTCCATACAAAATAATTCGGCGCTCAATGTAGAGCAACATACGCGAGTTCAGCGCTCGTTGACAGCTAATTTCAAAAGCAGATGACATAACTGCCATGTCAACAAAAACAAATGTTCGTACCTACATTGCTGCTCCGATAATCTTAAAAAAATTCTGTAGGGTCATAATTAAGAGTAACTTTGAAAAAACCTTGTAATCCATGATTACACTAATGAATCCCATGCCTGGTTTAATTGATCGCCCGTATTAGATTTACACACTGTATATTTTAATCGGGGGTGGTGAAATGAATTCTTAGATATTTTACGAATTTATTTGCCTTGAGCATACCTTACGTAAGTACACCACTAATATAATATCACCAGGATGCTAAGCTTAGCCAAGTTGAAAATCGCTAGCGCTTGGTAGCGTATCGTAGTTTTCCCTCTCTGTCACTCTTGTATATTAGTGCGACAAAGACAGATAGCTGCCTTTCGTTGACTTGGCTAAGCACCCTGAAGGCCAACGGCGAACATGGAAATTCATAAATTTCGGGCATCCGTATCTGTCACTCCAATGATTTCAGCTCTTTTGTCATCCTCCGTAGTCTAGTCGGTAGCTGGAGGTTCCAGGTTCGAATCCCGGCGAGGGTATTATTTTTGTATTTATTTATCACAAGTATTTGTTCCTTGGTCATAACTGTCTATGTATTTAAGTATCTATATGTATCTATCTATTATATATATCGTCGCCTGGTACCCACATCACAAGCCTTAATTGAGCTCACCGTGGGACTAGGTCGATTTGTGTAAAGATGTCCAAAAATATTCATTTATTTATTAAATAAATAAATGAATATTTTTGATAAATAAATAAATAAATGAGAATTTCGAGCATTTTAATCGAGAATTTTATTTATTTATGCCTTCACTAGACAGACAGAGACGTATGCTCGAAATTCTCCATTTTCAAGTTTATGACAGGACTGGTTTGGCAATATTTACTTTCATGCTATTTTGCTATGTTTTATCACAAGATTTTCCGGGATCGCCCCCACTTAAGTAACCGAAATAAGATTTAAATCAATAAGAAAAGATCGCGTAGGACGCGGTAAAAGCTGCTCATTAAATTGGTCCTCCGAGCCGGATGGAGTTGTATTGTGACTTGTGATTTGTGATATCACCTTTATCGCTTATCGCTATCGCGTTGATAAGATTAGTTGGCGTGTAAACGGGAATGCTCGAATGCGATTCTTTGCACTGTTACGAGGAACATAAAATGGATCAGAAAGTGAGTTTTATGTCTAAATAGCTTGGTTTAAGGGCATTTTCACTTTTAGGGACATCCAAGGATTGTATATCGCTTATAGTTTATAAAATTAACACCAAAACCGAGTTTTTATTGTAATTTTGTGCATTAAGCACTTTATGTAATTCTTGTAACAAACCGGACTGCAATTAAGGTTTTTTAATACAAACTTTTGTGAACTATTCAAAAATACTCAAGCTTAGATAAATCGCGAAATACCGTGATACCGATTTACTAGCTTTAGACAAATAGGCAAAAGTATTTATAACAAAGTGCTCCAGTGTCAAAGAGTCAGATCTGAGCTACATAAACATGTTTACGTTGCCGGGCGGCCGATAAAGTATGTTTTCTACCGTCGCCAGAACATTATCTATGCCGGAGACAAGTAAATAGCCGAAAATATAAATAAAATCTATGAATAGTTCCGGTCTAGATCGGTCCTAGATTATCCCAGGGGTACCTAATGGCTGGCTGACTACTTAAGATATCCGAATCGCGTCTTAAATGGTATGAACACATTTTAAAAAGACCACAAGGGATACCATGACGTAGTAATGCGGTTCAGTTTAGGTCGAGAGAAAGGGACAAGGTTATACGAGTCGTATATCACTGTCCCTTCCCTTAACCTAAACTGAATCACATTAGTATGTCGTCGCATGAACTTATATATCTATAAGATATTAAATTATAAAAAAAATGATTTATATTAAATTGACATAACATAAATAACTGCTACATGCCGCATGTTATTGTTGATCTAGTCATAGTAATATGTATAGGTAATATCTAGTCATTGTTTTAAGAATTTATTTCAAAGTGTTACGTATTCATTTATTAGCTAAAATTTGCATGCCCATTTGTAGGCTGAATACCTTGTACCACACACCAACTTCCCTGTAACATCCCTGTGATTGTATTCAAGCAAATAAATTATTGATTGATTGATTGATTGATACGTCATAGTAACCCCCCTGAAAGCCACATGACCAGACGAGATATATCACGGATATCAATACTAGGTACTGGCCCGAGAAAACGAGGCAGACCCCTCAAACTTGGATTCTAATGGTGGATACGTTATGTTTTACTCGATACTCGCACTTATTATTGGAGCAGCGCGAAGGCCTACTTTATGTATCAAGTAAAACCTAACGCAACCGATTAACTCAACTCATGGTACGGTCGGCTCTAATAATATGTATACAATTTTCATCCTTATTCCTTTGACATACGTTCCGAAATCTATACATAATTATTATTAGACGTGACTGTACGACTAGAGTTAAATTGAGTGTTCAGTAACGCCATCTAGCGAATTAGATGTATTGGAAAGTAAAAGTAGATGGCGCGCGCGTTGTTAAATATGTGAATATGGGAATTGGACTGCTAAAATGTTACCATTTATACAGGGTGTAAGTCTAATACGGGCGAAGCTCTTAACGGGTGTTAGTTTACGACATAATAAGTACATTCAAATAACTTTTACTTAAAATTAGAGCAACAAAATTTTCCATACAAAATAATTCGGCGCGCAATGTAGAGCAACATACGCGAGTTAAAGACTCGATGACAGCTAATTTCAAAAGCAGATGACATAACTGCCATATCAACAATAACAAATGTTCGTACCTACATTGCTGCTCCGATAATCTTAAAAAAATTCTGTTGGGTCATAATTGAGAGGAACTTTAAAAAAACCTTGTAATCCATGATTACAGTAATGAATCCCATGCCTGGTTTAATTGATCGCCCGTATTAGACTTACACACTGTATACAACGATGATTGTGATGAGGAAAAACCGGGCAGTCAGTCAAAACTACATGTGCCTGCTCCCGGTCTAGTTCTCAAATTAGTTCCCTTTCTATTTTGTATCAGTACAGATAAGAGTACAGTGTGTCTAATATTCCCATATGGTAAATTTCCTCACAGTAATATCCTAAAAATTGGGAAAGTTCCCAGGAACGGTACATCTATATTCAACTGCGATATTTGATGGTACATTTAACCTAGCTGACCGCGATTCGAAATTCGAAATACTGCTATCTGTTCTCTATAGCTCCGGTCACTTAAGTAATTCGAGCGATAGAGAGGAGAATAGATGAACAAAGCAACAAAGTAATTCGGTATTCGTAAGATCCGTAGCATAGCTTTCAAGTTCCATGTCTCTGCGATAGGATTCAAAGCGAGTTGGGATTAAAATTGATTGGCGTATATTCTTGCAGTACATATGGGTTAAACAAAACATCGATAGATGATAGACCAGTGCAATAGGGTGTACATTTATTTTTGACGCCAAGTCCGCATACATCACTTAGGCCTTGATTACTTCGCCTATTACCGAGCTCTTAGCGATATGAAATCCCCAGACAAGTTTTCCTCAACAGCGTTACGACTCGTTCACAAAGCAACGTGGATACGATTCTGAGTATTCCCATTTCTTACGAGAACGCGAGCTAAAACGTACAACTCGCCAATGTAACTTGACTTCTAATACTGGTACATTACTGCGTGATTGAAGAGCTAAATTTGTTAGATTCACACCCTCGAGTCCTCGATATGCGTTCGGAATAGATCCCCTCGACTCGAACGTCCGTGGCGCAACAACGACCGTCCTCACAATCTTACCTACAGCTACTGCGAGAGCGAGACGGCGAGCAATAGCGACCTCTCGCTCGAGCGTACAGTACCTGTTAGAGCGAGTTACATAAAAATACAAGATACAAGTCGGCCGAACGACATCGTACCGGTTGCACAGTCGCGTTAACCATTTTTATTTTTCTACAGGACCAAGCTCATTCAGACGATAGATCTTTTGAAATCGGTTTATTTAATAATTTTCTAAAAGGAAATCCATGAGAAATTGAGCTTGGATTTGACTGGCTGGTATTATTTAGGCGACGAGCAATAATAATGCGTCGAAAATAGAAATTATCGATGGGTATGAATACATGCACTTAGTGCAATTTATAGTGCATAATCCTTTCCTTTCAGCATTTCACGGAAACGTCCGAATGCATATCGCGGACACAATAAACTTCAGTTCCAATTGCACTGAAGCTAATTGAGATAAAATAAAATTCGGTTCGGACGTCTACGTGATTACACGAAGGGAAAATATTTCACTATATCTGAATCAGAAAATATATATGGGCGATTATGAGCCCTTTCCTAATGCGTCTATACGCATAGTTAATAGGAGAGGTAGGCCTCTAATGGACGTAGGCGTCCAGCAGTGAACTAACATAGGCTGATGATGATGTATCAGAGAATTGGAGCAGCCAACTTACAAAATATGCCCGTAGCCGTACCATGCATTTGCAAGTATCGGTGACGTTAGGACACGATACGTAAAGCAGGCCATCGCGCTCTTTCCAATATATCAGTGCGAGCGCGATAAAATTCATAAGGCCGTGGATATTCTGGCCGGCGACGCCGACGTTCGAATGTTTTGTTCGCGAATGCTTGAGAGTGGTTTCTCTGACACGTCGTCGGTTACCCGCTGCCGGTTGCGTTTCAGAGAGACCACCCTCAAACATTCGCGAACAAAACATTCGAACGTCGTCGGCGGCGGACACGCGTCGGTCGCCGGTCGCCGGCCAGAAAACCCACGGCCTAACGTTCCTATTCCTATACTTTCCAACTCATGATACGGCTACTGCAGTGTTATTCACTAAGGAAACCGCCTTGCTGTCAGCGCTGTGTCAGTGCTGCGGCAGCGTCGAGCCTAAAAATGGTATTCACTAATGTACTTTAAACGACGCTAGTGCTCGGCGACGAATGCGGCGTGAGCTGGAACTACATTGCGTCGAAAGTTTGACGTTTAATGTATGAACTTCGTATTCTCTAACGAAAAACAGCGACGAACTCGCCCACAGCCTCGATTCCTAATGTCAAATCAAACAGCTAGGATTTTAGACAAGGCTGTCTCGACATCGAGCTCGTTGTCGAACGCAGCGTCGAATGTGTCAATAAGAGAATAGCACAGCTGGCCTGCTACCGCGAACATCGAAGTTCGCAAATTGCGGGGATTTGTCTCTGTCACTCCAACGAAGGCGTCATTAGAGTGACAGAGAAAAATCCCCGAAATTTGCGAACTTCGATGTTCGCGGTAGCAGGCCTGATCATGCATTCTTACAAACGATATCCGTGTGGGCCTTTGGACTCCGATATCTATATCTACTTGTGACTGAACGTTGATTGTAGTCAGGAAAAAAACGAAAAGATTAGGTACTTTTATTGTCCCCATATTATGCGCGAGAGTCGGTACTCTACCGATGTTTGCCTACCCGCATTCGCGAATGATAAAGCTAGCAAAACAGCTCATTCCACGAAGCGCTTATACTTATTATCTTTCATTGTGAGTCGATCGTAAACAGCCACTATATTCCTAATGCTAGCCAAGCGATGGCGAGCGGTTGCCTTATATTCTAACCAGTATAAATGTAACCTACAACGTGGAAATGATTTTAGCCCTAAGTCGGTCAAATTAGGCTAGGACTGTCTTCAGGCAACCACTGTAGTGGCTAATAGGTATATGTATGTATAGCGGATAGCCTCCATTTGTATGTGTACTTTGAAATTTAGATACATTATAATTTTCAGTGTTAATCAGGTTAATGTTTTTTCCCCTCACTAGCTCGTAAAGTGCTCGTTTATCCTTTAATACGAACGTGTAAAAACGCATATTATTCACTTGTGTGGCAAAGTAATGATCTTGGTTTTGGAATAACAAAACGTAAAATGCTCATGGAAATTGTTCCATATTAATGATAATTAAATAATTTGTTTGAGAATTTAGTGTAAAATACAAACCTTTATATAATATGATGATTTTAACATATAAATCCTAAAATTCCATAAGTAACAATTGTTTTAGTGAATGATGATAAGATGACTACATGCAATCACAAAACGCAGAAAATGTCAACGTCAACATTGTCAAAGAATATTATAGGTTATAATCATTATTTACCGACTCGAACACGCATAAAAATAGTAAACTAAACAACTTTCAGGGTGTTCTGTTATAATTTTGTAAAAATAATGAATGAGAATGATTTAATAATGCATTGGCGTTGGTGTGCAACTACAGGAATGTGTTAAAATCGTGCTGCGTTTACTTTTTCGTGCTAAGTTTACTGCGACAAAATCTTGCATTAAATATATGATGCATTTGGAAAATTATTATCACTAACCCGATGATGATTGCAATGTGAACAAATAATTACCTTTTTTGTGTTTCCTCGCTATAGTGAGGGGAAAAGTTTTGTGTTACACACGAGTGCAAATGTATTTTACTTCTCGTATGTTAAAACACTCGCTGCTCAGGATTCTATTTTAGAACCACTCGCTTCGCTCGTGGTTCAACTATAGAATCCTTTCGCTTGCTCGTGTTTCAATTTCATACTCGCGGGTAAAATACAACTTTGCACCCTTGTATAACAAATAACTAATCCAACTCTGTAGCTTACTAAGCTTATGGGTATTTACAAAGTAACTTATTTTTCCTAACTGATGCGGAAAAGTAAACTTTGCCCACGCTTCACGTACGTAAATTTCCCAGTTTAAGGCACTTGTTTTGAAAAAAGTCGTTCGATACACGTGTAAAAACTTATTTTTATCTCGGGTCATTGTCGCCGTCGTTTCACTCAGGCTCCAACATTCACCCTAGTCGAAAAAATATTTTTTCGCACTTGTTTCGTAATGTACTATTCCATAATATTCGCTCGCACCAATGCGTGAGTATGAGCGGGATGGACAGAAAATAAGTTACACTATCCTCTTACCGCCCAGAGGCCTATAAAATGTCTCCTCAAACAAAATAAATTATAATTCTATTTCTTACACTATGAATTCAAAATACATTCAAAAAAATTATTGGAGGCGGCGGCACGAACTAGTGTAACAGTCTGCGTTATACTCAAATACTCATGCCGCCAGTGTGACAGCTGTCAACTTTTTTTAAATTTTTTTTTTTGATTCACTCCTTGCTTGTTTCCACAGCAAGGTGAATTTGCCAATGTCAAAGTGATTGTTGTTTTCCTTTTCCGACGGACTTTCACACGTGAGGAGAACGAGTTTTATTTAGCTGACAATATGGTACCGTGTGGAATTGACAACCGTAGGTACCGATACCGTGCGAGCGTGATGGATATAAAGAAAATTACGTATCGAATCACGGCGTTAATCTCATGGTATAGCTACAGCAGTGTTATTCACTAAGGAAACCGCCTTGCTGTCAGCGCTGTGTCAGCGCTGCGGCAGCGTCGAGCCTAAAAATGGTATTCACTAATGTACAGTCAAGTGCAAAAATAAGTATCGAAAGAATCCGTTCATAAATATGTTACGACGTTCTTATTACACAGAATTAGAGTGCACTGGGACATATTTTTGAACGTTTTTGTATACCCCTTATTTTGTCTTCGACTGTACTTTAAACGACACTAGTGCTCGGCGACGAATGCGGCGTGAGTGGGAACTACACTGCGTCTAGAGTTTGACGTTTAATGTACGAACTTCGTAATCTCTAACGAAAAACAACGACGAACTCGCCCACAACCTCGCTCACAGCCTCGATTCCTAATATCAAATAAAACAGCTATGATTTTAGACAAGGCTGTCTCGACGTCGAGCTCGTTGACAAATGCAGCGTCGAATGTGTGAATAAAAGAATAGCATAGCAGCTCACGGTAAACAGACTGATTTTTCTCGCGCCATCGCTCGCTATCCACAGTGAACAATTCCAACTGCGACCGGTGACACATGCGCGTGACTCAGCGCGCGCGCAGCTCTGACGTCACTGCCCGTATCCTGCAGAAAGAGCTATGCGGAAAAATATCCAGTAGTCGCCGGTCTGTTCTGTAAGGGTTTTATTATAGCCTTGGTTAATTCCCGGATTACATTGGCAGAGTTAAAAAGTACGTCGATTACTTCTTAAGATTACTTTTTGATGTAATTTACACAAGAAATAAAACTATGAAAACGGATAAACTCGCGTATATTAATTAACTTTAACTTCATCCCGACGTTTCGAACACTTTACAGGGTTCGTGGTCTGCGGGCGAATGAAAGTGTTCGAAACGTCGGGATGAAGTTAAAGTTAATTAATGTACTATTACGCGAGTTTATCCGTTTTCATAGTTTTATTTCATGTGTAATGCTCGCGGTAACCGGAGAAAATATTAATTTACACAAGTGATCAAATCACTTTTTGCCTAACTTCGTACATTGGAAGTAAATATTGTTACTTAATTTGTTCATAAATAAGCTAATTTAGACGATAAAAATAATAATTATATTTTTGTGTGCGCCTTGATACATTTTCAAAAATTCACTCCGATTTGATTGACCCTCTGCAACTGTGACGTACCTACCCTGACATATTTTCAACTTTATGGTATTGATAATAAGACACATGTCACGTGACCGACAGTGGCAGAGGGTTAAAAGTATTGAAACTAACGATATTACCTAGTAATATCAGTTCACAGGACCTGCTTTTGTTTAGTTTGAGGTCATATTAAAATTCACACCGTATACAACGTACCAATGGGCCACGCTCAGTGTAGGGTTCCGTGGTTATTCAAAAACGGCTGGGCCGATTATGTTCAAAATAGTTTTGTTTTATAGTAATCTTTTCTCATTCATGTTTTTTTTCCAATTTTTTGAACCCACGAATAAAAGTTAAAGGAGACACAATTTTTGTTTTCTTCTGGAGCTGTTATTTCCGAAAATAATGACTTTAGAAAAAAAAACCATTGGGAACCTTATTCTTTTAAAAGACCTATTCAACGATACCCCACACTATAGGATTACAGCAAAACAAAAAAATCATCCCCACTTCACGTGTAGGAGAGGTACCCGAATTTTTATTTTACTATTTTATTCTACCAATTTGTCGCTTTTGTCAGTCTGAGTAATTATGTATAGGTTTTTACCAAATTGCGCATTTCTAGTACTTACGGCCTATGAGATATGCTGTGGACAGACAGACGGACAGACGAATAGACGGACAGACAAACATGTCGCCATTCTATTTTACTACGGAACCTGAAAAATGCACCCATTACATAGATATACATTTTTTGTGACATAATTGGTTTGTCGGACAATCCTTTATATTATTATTATTAAAATTCGTGATTCGTAAGTTCGTATTGATTGTAGCTTATATTGTCAATGAATTAATAAATGACAGAAGCTCTACATCTACGTACAGCTCTAGCATGTGTGTTGTACAGTCGACGTCAAAGATATTGTTACGGTTTTGGTGCCAAAAATATATTTACACGACTTTATTGCCTCGATAATAAGGCCGTGTGAATATACGAGTATGTTTGGCACCTAAACCGTAATGATATCTTTGACATCGACTGTACAGTTGCTATAAAAATATCACACCACTAAGCCAATACGAGTGATATGATAAGAGAAATTACGCATACGCTAACGTTTACTCCCGCAACCTATAGTCCGCGTTTAAACTCTAACCCCTTATTCATAAACGTTTTCTAACTAAGCAAGCCACTAAGTATTTTTGTCCTTTTCGGTCTTATCAATATGTCTATAAATCCAAAAGGGAGAAAATAATACTTAGTGGCTTGTTAAGTTAAGAGGCGTTTATGAATATGAATAAGGGGGGTAAATAAAATACCGGCGTCTCCATGGCGTCTCAAATACTAATCTGTCGAGTATTTTATAACCCCCACCCTCCACCCGGGGGGGTTACCATGATTTCTTAAATGCGATTTAGTTTAGGTTCGGCTTGTCAGTTTTTGACAGTTGTTTTATGGAACTGACACATCGCGATTCAGTTTAGGTCCTAAACTGAATCGCATTAGTAGATCGTGATAGCCCCCCAGATATATCGGAGCGGACACAGTGTTCAGAAATATCTGAATAATACACCCTTAACCCCTCGTGTGTCGCGAATATTTTTTTCTAATAGTTTCCTCGTTACTGATCAGTGCTTAGACATTAACGTTGACATGACGTCATGACAATAGAGGCTTGCTCAGATATTTGAGAGTACTCTGGCAGCTCAGGTAAATCTGACGGCGACTGTACAGGTCAGATAACTGTGCCCTCGATTGTACCCACTGCGGCCAGCTCGGGGCAGCGGTACTGAATAAGTGTTGATTACTATTTTTAGCAGACTTCAAAACAAGAGGTTCTAAATTCGACTCGATATCTCCGAGAATCGTGAACCGATTTTCATATTTTTTTTTAATTCGAACCGTTGTAGCCCTGTGATGGTCTCGTTGGCACCAAGTCGCGAGTCTGAAGCCACGAACAAAGTGTTGCCTCTCTGTCACACTTACGTACGAATTCACAAGTGCGAGAGAGAGACAACACTTCGTTCGCGGTTCGCGGTAGGGCCTCTGATGATGGGATCTTGGAGAAATCGAATAAAGTCGGCTTTTAATTTGGTGCACCTAGCGGTCATCTTACACGCGCACGAGAAAATATGACTCGCCCGCTCAATAGGAATACTCGTCTGGTCTTTTGTATTCGTAACCTCCACATCACCTCGACTCACTTCACGACTATAGTACCGCTACCAAGAGTTGGATGCGGGAGTAAAGTTAAGCTTTTAACCGCCACGTGAGAAATGACAGGCACGGTTCATTACTGACGACACAACAAATTGCATGTCAACAACTGTCAACTTTATATTATCAAATGAAGACGCATTTTATTTTAATCTTTATGACTTGATATCAAGTTTTGGCGTGTGGGGCACGAAATGACTTCATATTAAGTCATTGGCGGCGAAAGTATTTAAGAAAAGGAAAGGTTGAGGTCCCAAAATTTGTCCAGCCTAAAAAAATGAAGATCCACGTATAACGAAGAATAGGTCACATTCTGGCGAATAAGAAATAGGTGCTTAGCACGAGTTGGCAAGTAACATACGTTAGAGTTTACTCGATACATATAGTAGTCCATCACCATCACGCTCGCTCCAACACATAAGTAGAAGAGTCATAGAATGCTTTACGTATCGCATAAACTCTACTTATTCCATTAGATATTACCTACTTGTCAATAGGGATGATGGCTGTAGTTAAAATAAATCATTTAACATTATGCACGCCATAATACACGAAGAAATTATTACTAAGATGTAGATTGCAGTATTTTTTGTACAGAACTTCTATTTAATAACTTGAAAAGAACTTAAAAGAGTAGGTCATTTGGCAGTACTCAAACGTGACGTCACTTTTGAGTATTTCATATAAAATTCCATAGTGGTGATCGTTTTGACAGTTCGAAAAAAGATGCTGATTTGACTTGCCAGTCATCATGCCTATTGATGATACGGCGGCTACTGATACACTGTTAGGGCCTAGCCGTTTTCAAACTGGGAATAAGTTGTTAGTTTGCGCAAATGCTACGAGATAAGTAAGCTAGGTAGTTCTACGTGTAAAACCGTTTTCAAAGTTCACACTTATACTGGATTCCACGACACCCTAGTCGGTAAGCTTGGTGAATAACCGTTGGCGTCAAACGTTCGACCTTCCGAGCATATTGAACTTGCGCACTTATTTTTTAGGACACAAAAAGCTTAGTCCTAACTGCACTAAGTAATATAGTAACGTAGTTAGCTGTCGTGCACTTTAGTACTCTGTCGCCGTAAAACGTAAATTGACACCTCATTTTCAGCAACGGCTTTACGAAATGTATGTAAATGGAGAAATGGCTTTTCATACTAGACAGTATTCAGTTAGCCTATCGCTCACAACGATAGTGGTTGCCTCCATCTCACACCTACGTACAAATACACAAGTGCGAAAGAGGCAACACGTCAATCGTGGTTCGCAGTAGGGCTGCAAGTTGCCCTTGGAGTTGTGAACTACCCTTTAAAAAGTCCGTTAAAAAGCTTAACCATTTTGACGCCACGTCAAATACAAAAGCTGTCACTCACACGCCACGTCAACAAAATAGCAAAACTAAAATTTAATTTTACGCACTAGCGTGTAGATCTATATTGCTCTGTGGACCAAGAGGTCCAAGAGGTATGTATCAGTCTTTGGTGTTGAGCCTGCGGTGCCAAGATATCAGTCGTTGCCATCCAAAAGGTTGTCACTCACATGCCACGTCAACAAAATGTCCAAAACTAAAATTGAATTTTACGCACATGCGTGTAGGTCTATATTACTCTGTGGACCAAGACTTATATGTCGGTCTTTGGCGTTGAACGAAGTAATGTTTGAGAGGTCCTCTAACGATATATTACTAAGAAGTAACGTTTTTGATAAGTTTACGGTACGGTGGCTCCAGTTCTACAATATTTATTTGATAATAACGATAGGGATTGAAAAACCATGCTTTAACCTTTTAAACTCTTGAGAACCAGTAAAGTTGCCACAACGTTAAAAACACCTTTAGGGATCATTACTTATGTACGGCACATGATTGGTATGTCAGTATATCGCCGCGAGATAGATTTTCCATCTTTTACCAACTATGTGAATAAGGCACTGGTCTCACCGCGAGCTACTAAGCTACGAACTATCGGCTATAAACACAAACAAAAGATACGCACTCCCGTGTAAATAAAAGAGACACGGCGATACTCGCCCAGCTATCAGCTACCAACAGTACCAACGCCGGGCGAGTATCGCCGTGTCTCTTTTATTTACACGGGAGTGCGTATCTTTTTTTGTGTTTATAGCCGATAGTTCGTAGCTTAGTAGCTCGCGGTGGGACCAGTGCCTAAAAGAGGGATGGATAGTATCTCGCGGCGACATATTGTCGCACTGATCCTGTGCTAAGCCTACATGACGTTAGTTAAGTTTACGTAAGGCTGACGATTTGCTCGCTTGGGTTCGAGCTTTTTAGCCTAGGAGTTAAGTTATTGTGTATGATGTAAGGCGTTCAAAGGGTTAACCTTTCAGTACCCGGACATCAGACTTCAGTCTTTTCATAAAAAATGGCTCTGGGAAGCCAGCGGATACCGAAAGGCTAAAATACTAGTTTTACGAACACTACGCAAAGGAAGGTGAAATAAAATACACGTTTAGAAATTCTACTTCCATTATATTTCAACGTCATAATGCAATCGTGACAATTAAATTATTTCAATTGCGTTCAAGACCTGTCCATTTTCGACGTAGAAAATGTATGAACTAGATATCGTATGTTTTCTTAATATTAATCGTAAGGAGCTTATCTTTCAGACGTTACCTACAGCATGCACAGAGGGCTTCCCAATTTTTTTTATAGAAAACTGAAAGCTCACAAAATGCAAGTATTTAAATAACTTGAAATTTTCTAAAAAAAAAAAGACAATTCAGTCTGTTGCTTAATCATTCTCACTTATCTGACAGAAAAGTTGGTCAGACATGCCCCGTGTAAGCTATAGATGACGTTTGACGCAAGAATGGCTAAATGGTATTATAAACTTAATTAAATTATTAGAAAATCAGTCTAGACCAAAAGGATCGTTTTTCATTTGATGTTGGTTCATAAAATTGTTATCAGACACCCTAAGACAGTCTTAAAGCTAAAGAAATTAAATTTAAAGCTAAGATAAATAATTAAAAACACATTAATTAATTCGTCCGACAAACGAGCATTCAATTCAAGAATTTAAATAATTAATTAATTATGCACCATGGCAGAAGTCGTTGAAATAAAACATAAAAATAAATGATATCACGAAATGTGCGTTAGAGCTTAAAACAAGTAGGAAACAAAAACCAACATTCGACAGTCCTTCCCTGTATACACGTACCACTAACACAGCCTCAATCACGAGCACCACTCCACTTATCACAGCACAATTTTATAACCCAACTTCAAATGAAACCATACAATTAGTTTGGCAGTGGATGAAATTTAGGAAATTCAATATGTATGAATTAAGAATCACAATACAGTTAATACTTATGAATAAAAGTTACCTTAATCACATACGAGAAACGGAGACTGCCCGATCCTGCTGCCCGAAGACTCCACAAAGAGTTCAGTAGCGTACGAAGGAATGTGCAAGCGAACAAACACTCAGATATACTTAGCGAAACATTGTCGTATAATTTGAGGATAATTGGCACCACTAGCGAGACTGTGCGTTACTGTATATGAAGTAAATTCTAATGAGATTCAGTCAAAACGGTAATGTAAGCTAATGCATATCTGAGTATTTGGTGTTTCTAATCTTAACAATAATGGCTCTATACCAAAATCGTCGTCATAGCTACTTAAGGAACGCCTAAAATTATGTGCTGGCAGTAAGGTTCTCTTTGTGATTTAGTCTGACAGCAGGCGCGGGCGACCGCCGTGTAGTACACAGTAAAATTTTAATACACGTATAACTAGGAAGTGATGCCGTTTAGCGTGGAAGCAACCTCAGTCTTGTCATTCCGATGTGGACCATACACTTTACGAAGCCCTGCAATTCCCTCTCCATCCTCTGAAAAGAGAAAATTATCGGTTATTTTCTGATGATAGTTTTTATGAGGACATAGAGAAGTTACTGAGAGTTGTACAGTGAATGTAAACATTTGTTCAACATGTACACACTACACACGTGTAGACACACACACGTAGACACCTACACATACAGACATACATACACATATGTACACACAAATTACTCAAATCTTCATTCATTAATATATATTGATAGGTCACTTTAAGTATCTTTTCCGAATTTTGGTTACCTGCAGTTCAGGCTTTGCCTAGTGTAGGAACCAGGCTAACTATTGTTGTAAACCCATACCACGAATAAATGTCTGATGTCTTATGTCTATTGCAGGGTACGACGAGAATTCGCCGTGTGGTGACTGCAATAAGAATACATTTGTCACCGCTCCATCTCTTCCCGTGGGTGTCATAATACAAGATGGACACGCCGTGATCGCCAATCCGCTTGCCCAGCATGGCAATTATGGACTATGCGTCCATACGCTTAGTTAATAGGAGAGGCCTAAGCCCCTACCTATTTTCCTAGCACTTATGCGATTCCAATAAGAGCTGAAGCCTAAGGGTAAAAGCCTAATTGTTACTAATCGTACCACAGATGTCATATATAAAATAAAATAAAAAATAAAATATATCATAGATCAAGCAAACGTATCTACTTAGCGTGTCAAATGAACTCAGTGAAATCCACTGAGTTGTCCGTCTTTAATCGCAGCTTGCAGCTTTCGGGCATCAAATTTTGTAAGTTGAAGTGAACGAAAACATTAATAATGCCTCCTTGAGTAATATTAGTTGCAAAAACACAAAAAAATATGAATACTCAAGGGCCTGAGACATATTTAAAATTATAGGCAAGTAACAACTTCAGTACAAAATCTGACACGCTCGGCCGCCATACAAATTAATGAACTTCTATCCAAATCTAAATCTGTGAATCGCACTGTAATAAAATGAAGTAGACAGACGTACCTCAGCTTTATGCTTCCGTAGGCTGTTCGATGATCGCATCAGGCTCGACGGCGGGCACCGCCTTGACCTTGATGTCTCGGTCCTCCGCCTTGCTGTCGCCCTGCCCCTGCTCCGACTCTCCATTCGCTCCATTCTCACCATTCGCCCCGTTTTCCCCGTTCTCCGTCACTTTACCGTTCACTACGGGGAGTCTGGAGCTAGCGTCTTCTGTGTCACCGTTCATTTTCGGCGCGTCGCCGTTTGTTTTGCCGTTCATCTGTGGTTCGCTTGTTTCGTCAGGTTTGCTCGTTTCGGTTTCCGTTTGTTCGGGCGTGCTGGCTGCCGGTTCGGCTTCTGTGGCGGGTGAGGTTTCTTCTACCGGTTTTTCTTCTACGGGTTTACTCTCTTCGATCGTTTCGGGCTCTGTTTTTTCTTCAACCGTTTTGCTTTCCTCGACAACTTTCTCGGGCGTGTCCTCTGTTTCGGCGGCCTTAGTTTCCTCAGCGACTTTGCTTTCCGTTTTGGTTTCAGTTTCCATAATCTCTTTATCCTCTACTTGAGTTTGTGCACAGCTAACTTCCGGTTTGACCTCCGTCGCGGCATCCACAGAACTGCTTTCCTCTTTCGCGTCCATCTTTACGATTTCTTCTGCGACTTTGTCCTCGATTCCGTTAGCCTGTTTGGCGTCGGCCACGTCGGTGACGCCATTTTCCGCCTCAGCGGTCCCGTTCGCGTCGGCCAAATTTAGAATCTCGTTCTGTTTCATTTCTAGTTCCAGCTCGGTGTCTAATATTCTATCGACGATATCGTTCGAGTCTGTATTTTCGGTTTCCATGGTTTCCTCCGCGATGGGGTTTAGTAGAGGTTTGACGGGGATGCTATCTAAGTTGGTGACGTCCTGCACCTTGGAGAGTATTTCATCGCACTCCTTCTCGAGCACTTCGCCGACATTCTGGAGGACTTCCATGTCCTCTGTGGCTGCGGGTTCCTCGACAACAGGCTCGGGCGCATCGGCCGCGTCGGGAGCGTCCTTGTCGAGAGTAACGTCCTCGATGACTGGTCCGGAAGGAGGAGTTTCCTCAGCAACCGGCGCGGCCTCTCCGTTCTCCATTTCCACGTCCTTCGGTTTGACGCCACCATTTTCAGGTTTAGGTTCCTTATCCTGTGGCTCTTCAGTCTTGGTCTCCTCGACTACGGGTTCGACGTCGACCATGGGCGCGTCGACGGCTTCGTTGGAGTCTGTGATCTCCTCGATAGTGGTGACCACTTTGACGGGCTCTTCGGTCTCTACCGGTTTCTCGGGCGCGGCGGCCTCGACCTCCATGGTCTCCGGTTCCTCCGGTTGTGCGACGGCCGCGGTGACCGCCTCAGCTGTTTCCTTCACGTCCTTCTCTGCATCAGTCTTGGGGACTTTGGCGGGCGTTTCCTCATCCTCCTGAAAATATTAAAAATATGATTTAAAAGAAGAACTCTGTTTCGCCTTCAATAACCTGAAATTGTTTTTACTTCTTTTCTTTACATAAAAAAATATTCAAATTAATGAAATTTCAATTGTATTATTAAATCTGTCTCAAAACTATTAAGAAGAATGTTGTACCTACTTGCATTTTTAGAAAACAATATTCATAAATAACACTTAACACTACAAGAACGACCCAATTTTTATATTTAAAAAAAAAGTACAACTGACTGCATGTTTTAACAACAAATAACAGTTACGACGACTGCATAATTGGCTATGTAAAGTTTTCCGAAGGTATAAATATTATATTTTTCCCTGATAGGCGTCGTCTTAAGGTTCAAGAAAATACGGCTCTTTTATTTTTATTTCCTAGAAATTGTTGATAATCTTTTTTTAAGTGAGTAAGGTGACGACATTTTTTCAGTTTTATGGATGAATAGGGCCTAATACGTTCGTCAGCAATCGGTACAATGAAATAGAAAAAATATCTGTCAATGCCACTTGTGTCATTCATTCATTTATTTTTTTCTATTTCATTGTACTTGTTGCGGACTCAGGCCTACTACCGCGAAAATGGAATTTCGTAAATTTCGAGGATTTTTCTCTGTCACTCAAACGAAGGCGTCATTAGAGTGAGAGACAAATCCTCGAAATTTACGAATATCGTGTTTCGCGGCCGCTGTTCATCCATAAAACTGCACAAATGTCATCTCACTTACTTAAAAAAAGATTGTTAACAAATTATAGGACATAAAAATATAAAAGCCGCATTTTCTTGAACCTTAAGACGACGGCTATCAGGGAAAAATATAATATTCATACCTTCAGAAAACTTTACATAGCCAATTGGATGCTTGATAGTTTTTGTTATTTGTCCCTTCAATTAGATTTTTTCCAATAAGATATATTTTTAGGAGACTAACAGATAAAAGCGAAATTTTATTTCTATAAATATAAGGGCAATTATGCCAATTTTTTCATTACAACAAATTTGAGTTTTTTTGTATTAGCAACATATAAAAAAATGCCTTTTTGTATTTAATTACCATTTTCAACTAATTTTATAGTTACAGCTGTCAACTAGCCAATCGACGACTAATAGACATTACATAGAATACCAACACCAACCCTCTTATCGAAACCAACTTCAGATCAAAATTAATGTTGATTACTACTACATAAACTACCAAAACCACCATAACTCTGTAATTGAGAACCAAAGACACCCAAATCAAGCCCATAAACACAGTTCACGCCTTTGTATTGCTAATAACCGAAGGCTTTCATATAACTAGCGACCCGCCCCGGCTTCGCACGGGTACTATAGGACATAAAAAACTTCCTCTTGAATTACTCTACCTATTAAAAAATCTCATCTAAATCCGTTGCGTAGTTTTAAAGATTAAGGGTGCGGCTCCACTGAGGCGGAGAGGAGCGGAGATGTGCAAAATTGGCCAATGAGACCATTGGCCATGACAGTGTTTCGAATTTTGAATTTGAAGAATGTAATTGGTCAATTTCGCACATCTCCGCTCCTCTCTGCCTCAGTGGAGCCGCACCCTTAAGCGTACAAAGGGACATAGGGACAGAAAAAGTGACTTTATTTTATACTATGTAGTGATGGCGTAATTTGTTTCCTGGACTTGGGTGAGTTTGGCTCTGATGTACAGAAGTTTGACCATCCAACATCATATAACTTTTTAAAGCATTTATTTAAAATTTATTGATGAACTGATTTCGTAACTGCTTTCGGCTGATCAATGATAAAACATCATGAAATATTCAACAATAATAATACAATTTCTGTTAATAATGGGTGTCTCCATGAACGCATCCAAAAACGTATGCTCGTTTTCATGTAAGTCATAAGTGTACATGATTTACAGGAGCATGGTATGTTATCATTGAGCATCATTGTTACTTGTATCTTTTTGGCTCAGGATCTTCATGCCAAATCTTATACGTAATGATAATAAAGTTCCCCTTCACCATATTTTAATAAAACATCAATATCAAACTAAAACAAATTTGAATAAATAAATACAACCAAATAAATGAGAACCAATTTTATTTCTTGAAATTTAGCCAAAACTATACAGATTTAGTTTATGTAAGCCATGATTAAGAGTATTAAATGTAGTATAAATTGTGAAGTGTGTGTAAACAATCACATTAGATTTTAATTGTATTTTTTTTTCTACACAATCAAATTATAATTCCAATGAATACTCTTTGATAAGATAATTAATAATTGCTGCATTTAATGCAGCGCACTTGGATTGTGTGGATTATTTCGGAACTAGATTTCAACTAGCAACAGTAGCAAGACTCAGCTAACTCACAGACATACTGATAGATGGCGCTGTGATAAAACGAATAAATAGACGTAAAGTGGAATCTGGCGACTTTAGTAAAGTTGCAAGTTACATACTACTCCGACCACAATAGCAAAACCACTTCATAAATGCTTAATATCTTATGATTAGTTGAAATGTATCGAGTCTTTCAGAAGATATACATTTATATTATGAATAAGCCTGGTAGTCTCTTATACCAAATAAATATGGCTCACATAAACGCAATAGCAGATATTAATATTAATTACAATAAAATACAACAAGTATAATAAGCAAATACAACATGAGGTGCAGTTTGACCAGAAATAAAGAAGGTAGCAATAGTAATAATAGTAATAAGGAATATAATTAAGAAAATAATGTTTTTTTTTCTGATCAAGCAACAAACAAATGCTGCAACCAACAACCAAATATTTATTTATACTACAAATTTACTAAATACAAAAGCAACTTTTTTGACAGCGGTATTGCATAATAAAGCTTGCTTTAAATCCTATATACACTTCCGACATGAGGTGATCTTACAGTCTGGTAAACCATATTAAATATTATGGTGTAACAAACTAATTACATATTTAGGTTGCAACAAAGTATTTGATGTCGACTGTACAGGTCAGATAATATTGATAAAAATGAAATTTCAAAAATATGCAAAAGCATACTAGCTGCAACACGCCAAGTACACATACTTTGGAGTATTATTTTTAGATTTTCAGATAGGTCGTATTTTACATATATAGGATAATACCAGCACTGAAATCCGAAAACCAGTGGTCCAAAATAATTGAGTGGAAGGAAAACCACTAAAAATCGTCTTTATTACTTTACTTTATGGTGTGAATGATAAAATAAACGTAATCACATCTCATTCTCAATTTTAAAATTTCTCACCATTCTCAGAAAAGATGACTGGCAAATCAACTCAATATTAGTAAACAAAATTAAAGATTCACCACTAGTTTTCAGAGGAATGTACCAAGCTTTCCAAAAAAATCAAGAAAACCTGATTCTTTCAGATCTAGACATGCTTAGGCTCATTCTCAGACTCAATCTCCATAATAATAAATAATCTCCCCAATAAAATCTTCATCGCATCCCGTTTTCCGTATGAACTTTCTAAGAACGTCGCGTAACGAACTGAAATTTAGTATGGAAATTTTGGAATATTAGAATCGAATCACCTCATGGTGCCGATTTAACTGAGCCCACGCAAGTCCAAATCTGAAATAATCAGGTTAGCAAGATTTAAACGCTCAACCACTGTCAGACAAGTCATTGCTAACTCACCTCGGCTCTAAACAAACTACAAGTGCATGCAAGCGTGCTAGGGTAGCGGTGCGAGAGCCTGCGGGGTCTTGCGCTTGTTGCTATTTAACTGAGCCCACGCAAGTCCAAATCTGTAATAATCAGGTTTGCAAGATTTAAACGCTCAACCACTGTCAGACAAGTCATTGCTAACTCACCTCGGCTCTAAACAAACTACAAGTGCATGCAAGCGTGCTAGGGTAGCGGTGCGAGAACCTGCGGGGTCTTGCGCTTGTTGCTGGACAGCTGGGCTAGTGTGTGCAGCACTGGGAACGCCGGGGAGGGGGGTAGGGCTGCGTTGCCGGCGCGAGACACTAGCGCCGTCTGCAGGCCTGCTGAACGCGCGGCTGTGGCCTCTGCAATGCAAACGACAATGTGAGCAATGATCAAGAGTTTCGAGGATCTGGATTTACGATTATATATGGAGAAGGGATAGGCATTCAACTGAATCGGCATTTAGAGACATCTAATATTAGCTAGGAATTTCAATGAGGCATTTATTTAGTTCCTCCTCCGTGTGGTGACGGCAGAAATAATACATTTGTCACCACCCCAACTCCTGCGGGTGTCGTAAGAGTCGACTAAGGGATTGGAGTGTCACTGACCATATTTGATTAAAGAAGATTGATGATGGGCAGCAGCGTCATCATAGTGGACACATTACTGCGATCGCCAATCCGCTTGCTCAGCGTGGCGATTATGGGCATTTACCTCCTAATGCGTCTCTACGCATAGTTAATAGGAGAGGCCTACGTCCAGCAGTGGACTATCATAGGCTGATGATGATTTATTTAGTTTAACATTTTGTAAGGCAGAATTGTTTGGTTAAATGACAAATATAACCATTTATGATGGTGGTTGAAACCTCAACTCCTTTCCATAATGTTGCAGTGTTTTTACTATCCTCGAGCAGGTTTTACATCGTCAAGAAATCCAAGAGATGCCTTGACACCTAGCTGAGTGGAAGCCTTTTCAGGAATGATTTTTCATCAACGTTATTTTCTCCAACAGATTTATTTGTTATGTGCTAAGTTCAGGTGCGGTTAAAATAAAAGAGCATTCGCTATTCTAACCTCCCACTCTACGAAATTCGATCGGTACACAAAACGTGATTGGTTGATTTCTTAGAACGGGCGCTAGAACAGCGAATGCTCTTTTGGTTTAAACGCACCTTTCCTGAATAAACAGCTTCTATTATTTTAATCGGTCATCACGAGACGCCATGAACAGACAATGGTGGAGCCAGATAATAAGAATGTATGGAACATCCATATCTACAAATGACCCCAATCCTCAGAAAATAACCATCTCCCTTTTTAAAAATGTTCCACCTTCTACTGAAAAAAGCGACTAAAAGTCAACTATTACCCCGTCAGACTTTTACAATACCGTATACAAATACTTTGTAACAGTCAAATTGGCCAAATAGTATTGTACTCCATACAAAATACATGGCGTACCAAAGTATTTCGCCACTTTAACTGCTAAAGAGTGAACACTTTTAAATTGTCGCAAGTTGAATAAAGGTTTATACAGTAAAATATTATACAAGGATACCCAAAAATGTTTATTATTTGAAAGTTTACGACCAAATAGACCAGCTATAACAACTTTATTCCTTGTCTAAGGCGCGACGACAAAATTCTCGAACTTTCCTCTTGACCTGACGTATAGAATTTTGCATGGAATAATTTGTGATAAGTTCCGTACATTTTATCCACTTTTTTTATTAATCAGGCAATGTTGTGGCCGATTGGGATGTTTTCAGCAATTTTGTTTTTATATTTGCCCAGTATTTTTCTATCAGCCGCAATTCTGGGCAATTTGGCGGATCTCTTTCCTTTAGTACAACATTGGCAGCATTCCTATTATGCCTCTCCTTAGCTCTAGATGAATAGTGACAACTTGCCAATTCTGGCCAAAATGATGTCGAGCTAATTATGCTTTCGAATAAGTGGCAACAACTTGTTCTTTAGGCATTCGGATATATAAATATCTGTGTTAATTGTGCCAGTGGTTACAAAAGGCGAACTTCTCATGCCGCTCTGGCAAATTGCATGCCACACGAGGAACTTTTTGGCAAATTTCTCGACTGGAATTACTTTTTCTCATTCAGACAGACTCTGGTCGTCGCCGAAAGAAGAGCATTGATTACCTGGTATTGATTTGAAATCAGCCATGAGATACGTTTCGTCATCAATAATTAAGCAACTGTATTTTGAACCAAAAAGGCGTACAGTAGTCTAGAATGTCGAATTACTCGATTATATTGAGAAACCGTTCTCTTCGAGGCTTTTTGTTTTTTATAAGTAACAATTCCGCAGTTTATTTTTTATTTTTTGCACATTACTTTGGCTTGTTCCAATTTTTTTGAACACTTTTCGGGACGAAATAGCCGGCTTGTGATCAAACAGTTAACACACTTTTAATTCTAATTTTTTATTCCGTTTTCTTATCGGATAACCCTCTCGCTGCTTTCTTTTAGTAGTTTTACCTTCTTTTAGCTTTTTTATGATCCTTTGTACTGTTCTCCGAGTTGTATTGCACGATACTGCAAGTTCCAAAGTAGATATAAGGTATTCATAGTAAATTTTCGCAAAATAAAATCTCGAACACTTTTTTCCTTTGAAGATATCTTGAAAGATAAAAGCAAGTGACTGTTTATTTTTAAGAATAAAACATGCCAGTGAGTTCTAAATTATGAATGTAATTTAAGTTTTATCAAAAACGTCGAGAGTCTAGGAAAAAAACTGAATTATGTTAGCGACAATTTAAAAGTACTCACTCTTTACAAAATATTTGACGCAGATTATACATGTGGTTTTAAATACAACATACCTTCAATAATATCAGTAAGGAACAAAATCTCCTCAGGCTTGGCCTCAATCTTCTCCGCTATAGCAGTATAACTAGCAGCCTCCTGTTTATGTCCCACAGCGGTGTCGAAGTGGCCATCGATGCGAGGCAGCAAGTCCCCGGCGAGGGACTGACCGAAGAGGAGCTTCTGGGCCTGCACGGAGCCCGAGGAGTAGATGTAGACTTTGTGGCCTTCGGTGGAGCGCCATTGGTCGAGGGCGGCTGCTACATCGTCGTACACGCTGGAAAGAGTTTGAGTTATCATTTTAAAAAGGAGCATTCCATGAAAACATGTCGTAAGCGACACTGTCTTTTCAATACTTTTGAAAAATTAAATTAGTAAGCTGAGTTACGGCATAATAATAACATATCAAGGCTTTAAGATTGACAGTGTTTCCTAACAGCTAGCATATTTTATTAGGGTAGCTACCATAGTGAGTCGTAAGCGACAAAAAGTAGATGTTTTCATGGAATGCTCCAAAAGTTGTTGCTTAAAGGGTGCGGCTCCACTAACGCAGAGCGGAGCGGAGCTGTGGGAACTCGGCCAATGAGACCGCACAGTGTTTCGAATTTTGAATTGAAGAATGTAATTGGTCAATTTTGCACATCTCCGGTCCTCTCCGCGTCAGTGGAGCCGCACCCTAAAGGCCTGGCCACATAACAAGTGCATTCATGTTGCCTGTAAGGTTATGGGACTTAGAATAGGACCCCTAGGGATTTTTTTTGTACCTACTGGGTGATAGGTAAAGGTAATATAACTACTTAGAACTACAAAATCCAAAACTTGAATTTATTTCTAAAAATCCCCTAAAAGGGGCTTATTCTGTTTCCCGAATCTTCACTGGCGGTGAGAATGCATTTTTTTTTGTGTAGTAGATTCAAGACGCGGTTTTATTACACCTAACAAGTGCTGTACCTACTTGATTGCAAATATCGCACATCGACGGCAAGAACGAGCTAATCCGGTTTTGTATTTGTAGTCTTTCCGCCACTACATGGGAAACGGTTGAATTCGACACGAACGACAATGGCAAACTAGCTTCATCATCAGCCTATGATAGTCCACTGCTGGACATAGGCCTCTCCTATTAACCATGGGTATGATATATAGGAGGTAAATACCCATAATCGCCAGGCTGGGCAAGCGGACTAGCGATCGCAGTAATATGTCCACTATGATGACGCTGCTGCCCATCATCAATCTTTTATCAAATAATGTGATACTTCAATCCCTTAGTCGACTCTTACGACACCCGCAGGAGGAGTTGGGGTGGTGACAAATGTATTCTTACTGCCGTCACCAAACTAGCTTACGGCCTGCATAATACTAAGCAGGTACCATATCCTATGGACACCTTCGACTCCCAACAGGATTCGCGCATGCGTGTTGCCAACCTTTTAAAAACATATTAACTCCTTTGATGATGAAATTCATGGTGTAGTCCTTTTAGTCCTGTCCTTTAAAAAGTTCTATAAAACGGAGAAAAAAGAAATAGCGGCCTGGCCTACTACCGCGAAAATCTAAATTCGTAAATTTCGAGGATTTTTCTCTGTCACTCCAACGAAGGCATCATTAGAGTGAGAGAGACAAATCCTCGAAATTGGCGGATTTAGATTTTCACGGTAGGGCCGCTGAATAGGAATGGCGACGCAAACGGTCGGTTAGGAACTCATAGTACAGTTCAGTAAAGCTGATTTTAATAGGTATAAAAACCTCCTTTTCTAACCGGCAGCAGATTTTTTATTAATAAAAATTTGCTTTTCTAAACTGTTTTTGGTCGTGCTCTGACTAACAGATAACTTTATCACGCCATTCCTACTTACACCGTCATTCCTTTTAACCCTTTAATGGGTATTGGCAACATAGTTACCGTCATATAAAAAAACAAAACCAAATCAATTTACAAGTATGTAAGGTTCCAAATTGAATGCTTTAACAAAGCTGTCAAATGGTTAACCCGTTTTACGGTTCTTCAGTGCACATCTAATTTTTTTATCGAACCTAGTAATCAGGTCACTTGATACTTACTGCCCCTTAATGTCCCCGTTGTCGTAGCCCTGCTTCCAGATAAGCCCCTGAAGTTGTTTGAGCGGGCCCGCCTTACGGTCCATAGACATCTGCCATTTTACGTTGCCGACTAAACCGCCGATCTGGTCTTCCTTGGACGCATCCTGGAGGTACAAGAAGAACATGTAGAAACATTTTTGGACACTTAGATTTGGATGAAACAATGCGACATATTTAACCTTTTGGGCGCTAATAGATTCTGACCAACCAAATTATTTTGATAGTTATTTCCCTGCAGCATCACGACAGTCTACGATGTCTAAAAAGCATTGCAGATGCAATAGGTTTGCGTTAATATTTGGATATGTACTTTAAGTTTTAGTTCGCTCATGTTCAGAAATTTGGGGTGGTGAAATCAATGAAACCTGAATCTCATAAACGGGGCAAGTTTTGCAAAGAGAAGGATAAACTATTTTCCTTACTAGTGCGCAAAAACGAACTTTGCGCACGCTTCGCGCGCGTTAATTTCTCTTTTTGACGCACTTGTTATGAAAAAAATAGTCCCTTACACGTGCAAAAACTTTTTTTTAGCTCGGGTGATTGTCGCCCTCGTTTCACTCGGACTTTAACTTTCACCCTCGGCGAAAAAAAAGGTTTCCCGCACTAGTTAGGAAATGTACTATTATAAGTAAAAATATATTATTTAGACTACATTGTATTTCTCACATTGGTATTGTTTATTGTTTTTCAAGTGTATGTGCACAATTTTAACTGAGCGCATGTCACGATAATAATATAAGTGTATATTGTTAACATATTTTCTTAAGTGTCTTATGTGTACACAGAAAATAAAATATCAAATATATTCCAGCATCAAATGTCTTCATTTCTGTAACACACAAGTGTGACCTCCTCAAGATTTTTTAATTACCCGCCATAAATGTAAGTAAAATATCTCAGTTCACACTACCTATATATCAGACCTGCAGATCCAAAGACCGATTGAGCGGACGTGCGTAAATCTCAAAATTTGAGCTATAGGATGAAACAGGCCCTTAGATAATTCAAGCAAATTCCGTCCTTACGGTTAATACAAGTATGTAGCCAATAACTCACCTCTCCAGGCACAGCGACGACCCCGTCGACTTTCTTCTCCTGGTCTTCAAGAGCCAACTTCCTCAGCGCCCCGACTGCCTCCTTCACATCTTCCTTCTCCCATTCAGTCTCCAGGAACTTCTGGACGTGCTCTTCGGCGTACGGGAACAGCTTGTCCTGGAAACAATGGGTACCTTGTGTAATGTATAGTTAGTAAGTAGGATTTTTTTTATTTGGGGACACATTTGTATCAACAACAAAGTTGTCATCAAATATATCAGAGTGGCCATGCACTCTAACATCACGACAATAGAGACATCCTCAGATATTTGTGAGTACTCTTTACAGGTGACTATACCGAGAACACGGATTTTGCAATTATGTGAGTGTCGAGTGTTTTTTAATTAAATTTCTCGAATCTCGTACATGTACTGACAGACTGTACATTTGAGTACCTAATTATGTAGTAAGCCTACTAGCCATAGACCATAGACATAAGGTTCATCTGAGTGTTTTATGAATACTATTACAGATGTAAGCAATATCTCGATTCATCTAAGCAGTATTACTACTGAGATATGAGATTTTTCCTGAATAAACTTCCTGTCATATAAATCAAATGTGGTCACTTCCCAGGACCAAAATAGAATATAGCTGCGGACGAAAGGGTTACTTTTTCACCGGTACAATAAATTTTCCCACATATTTGGTATCGATAATAGATTAGGTACATTTATCAAATAAAATTGACATTTTTTTTTTCATTTATTATTAATTTATCCTTCATGCAAATGCAAAATAATGGGCTTACTAATGATAAGACGTCAACGGGGTGCGGGACGCAGAGGGCGGCGGAAAGGGGTGAGCGACCTGCGCACGAGTTGGCAACATAGCAGTTACCTCAATTTCGGTGACTAGGTCACGGTCAGTCTCACGGTTGACGTAGGTATGTGCACGCGCGCCGCATCGTACTACCTTCAGTCGGAAATTGCTCATACGAAATGGTTCGTAGTTATTTTCTCATTGGGGAAAATACAGTGGCAGCCCAGCGGCTATACGCTGAAGAAAGTGTGCCCCGCCTGGAAAATGCCAGTGTTATAGCCATGGCCAGCCAGGTCAACAAATTTGACCCCGTGTGACTGTTATTGTGGGGTGAGGGTAGGCCCAAAATTTAAAAGACTTAAAAAATCTAATAATAAGTGCATTTGATGAACTTAAAAGTGAGAACTACAGACTTGTGTTGGGAAATATCGAAGGAAACATTCAAAAACGGGCAAGAGTGTGTTTAGATAACCACTGCCAACATTTTGAACACTTGCTTAAGTATGTGAATTCATTAATTAGTATGAGAAATGGACTCCATTAATTAGGTATGTTTTTTTTATTCCAATCATTGTGCATAAAGTTGATTTCAAGTAATAAAACTATGAAAACGGATAAACTCGCGTATATTAACTAATTTTAACTTCATTCCGACGTTTCGAACACTTTACAGGGTTCGTGGTCTGCGGATTTATTTCATGAGTAATCCTCGCGGTAACCGAAGAAAATATTTGATTTCAAGTGTTTAAATACGCCTCAATGAAGAAAGTTTCTGTCCTTAGTGCAAGTATGAAGGAAGATTTGAGATCAAGTAAGATTTTTTTGCTAAGTCATAATCATAAGTTGATTATCACCGCCGCTTTTCTAAGACGCCATGCCACGTGCGATGACGTTGTAAACAAACAGTTGCCAGTTCGTGTGTTTTGCTAGTTATGTACATTGATAATGCGTAATGCGTCCAATTTTCTTATTAGGTTTGCGGATAAGTTCAAACATCGGTATTTTAGTTTTTTTTGTTCTAAAGGGGTAGTAACAAAAAATGCTAGTATTCTGTAACTTGGACTACTATTACGTATGTTGAATTTTTGTAC